>CAEGAE010066260.1:0-19274 GCA_903067095.1 Girardinus metallicus | reverse complement strand
ATAATAATAATAATAATAATAATAATAATAATAATAATAATAATAATAATAATAATAATAATAATAATAATAATAATGATAATGAAATCAATGAGGCTTATCCTTCTCTCTCTGTCTCAAGGATAAACTGCTATAATGCCATGCATGTCCAGACTCCATTTGGAGGATACAAGATGTCAGGAAATGGAAGAGAGCTGTAAGAAGCATCGGCATTTCATCATATTTTATTTCCTTTGTCCCACGCCGCCTGAACATCTTTCTCTGCTCTGTCTGATCTCTCCAGAGGGGAATATGCCCTTGCAGAGTACTCTGAGGTAAAAACTGTAACCTTCAAGATGAATGACTCCATGTGAGCGGAGCTGGGAAGGTCCATGCCACCCTGCACTGACCTGATCCTTATGTCATCCTGTTTTAAAACTATAGAACATCAGAATGCTTGATTTAGATTGTTAAATCTCCAGGTTGTGAACACTAATAGAAAATATTCGGGTTAGAAATTCTATGCCTTCAGAAAGCATTCAACTCTTTCAGCATTTTTCACATCTTTACACTTTGTATAATTTAATTAACATATTAGCATGTTTGTAGACAATGGCAACAATGATTTATTCACAATAAGAATTTTAAAGCTGAAGATTAAATAAAGTGTGTACAGGCGATATTATGTTTATCTCCTGAATTTCCTGAACGTTTTTCTGAACATTTTACTGTAGTGGATCAATTTTCTACATGACTGCAGCATGCTGCCACCTCCAGGCTTTGCTGGGGAGATGCTATTGTGAGAGTGAAGTGAGTAAATGTGACAGCGCAGCGGCCATATGAAGCATCTGTGCACAGGGACACGCAGTGGCCCGGCAGGTGGTAGATGTTTCCTCCTGTAAGAAAACAGTTGGCATTCACTAAGATAAAGATGCATTAATAAAAATGATGTGTTGAGTGTAAGAAAAGTGTGGAAGTTAGATTTCTGAGACCAGTTACTCAGCGGCCTCCCTCCTTCCTGTGTGCTGTGTGTGAATGCCAGGATCAGCAGAAACGGTTAATTATCCAGCTGTTAATGAAAAAGCCGTGTTTCAATGTAAACTGACCAGGATAAAATAATTCACTATTTGTTATAACTCACTAAAATTTATTGTGAATATCACTGCTTCTGAACAATGAAATAGGGTTTCTTTCTTTATTTAACGAGACATTTATTGATTAAAAGTGCTGGTTTATTATTATGGCTCCTTTTGAAGAAGTCTCCGGGTCTGCTCTTTGGAACTGTGGGCGTGGTGTTATTTTAGGAATGAATAGCGGAACTGCATGTTGTTTTGAAGCCCGACTGCTCCTCCGTACGCATGTGTAACAGCGGCATGTGTCCGGGTTGGAGAGTTCGGATCTGAGATTTAGGAAGTGGACTGGAAGTTTTAGAGCCGGGCAGGAGAGGTCCAGGTTACCGCCTGACGCTGCGCAGCACTGCGGGGATAATGCTGTCCTGTCGGGAGGAAAGCTGGACGTGTCAGCCTGGAGGTAAGCCGGGAGTTTCTGACTGAGGAAATGCGCTGTGGTCTGGGACGGCAGCCCAGAAGAGCTGGCTGCTGGTTCTCCGCCGAGAGTTCCAGGCTGAAGCTGGATTTAGTTGACGCGTCATGGAAATACTTCAAGATCTATACAAATAAAAACAAATAACAGATCCAAACTTCCGGAATTACTGACCCAGAAACTTAGTTATTCGGATTTCCTTCACTATTCGAGACAACTTATCTTGATAAGATGGCGTAGTAACCGTTTGTAGAGCTGGAAAAGTGTCGCAGTTGATTTGCGGATCAACACGGACGCTAAATCGCGCCAGGCAGACACCCCCGGTAAATACATCAAGTGAAGTGGAAACATATTTTTAAACCTGCGATAACAGAGCAGTGAAATTACTCCCTGTCGGTTTGTAGCTTGGAGCTCTTTTTAAACATTCAAAATGTGATGCAAAGTATTTACGTGACTCTGCTTTTAAATAGTAATAGACTGGTCTCAATACAGAGCGAAATGAGGCAATTAACCCCATAATCCGGGTCAGGTGGAACATACACGATGAGTTGTAACATTGTAATCTACTGACAGGATTTTCCCATTGAAACATTTTTTTTAACTCTTAAAGCTACAGTGCTTAGCTGTTATTAAAAAATATGTTCTTTACACATTTGTTAAACCTGTCACTATGTCGTGACAGCATGGTATATGACATAGATACTCTGAGAAAAAATGGACCTCTTTCTTCTCCCAGTGTTCCTACTGCCACCTGCAGAAACAACCAATCAGAGCCAAGTGCAGGCTCTTAGTGCTGTTAATCATGCTGCTCACCCTCAGCTATTGAGAAACTATTGCTTGCTGGAGGCGCAGACTCTGTTGAAGTTTTGAACGATTGGATCTGATTTTACCCAATCACTAACGTTTAGTCGTGACATAAATAATGCACCAGCTCAATGAAGCTTACCGGAAATTGTGTGTACTGTAAATAACCCAGTGGGAAGTAGGGCCACAACAGCTTTGCCTGTTGCCTCTTATGCTCTAAAACAGCCCAGAAAATTGACAGCGTCATTCATAACTTCTCCTTCTGTTTGCTCATTGGTCCAGTAGGAATTCAGCTGGAGAAATCCCAGACGGAGCACACAAGGGAGATGAGAATTGAGTGGAATTACAGAGGAAATGTTTTGATAGTTACCGGTTTTAATAGTTCAGAACATTAATATGCCTCAATATGCATTAAGATGTTTAATCACTACTGCTGACAGACTGTGAATCTACAGTCTTCCTTATTTCTGCTCTTGGTAATACAACCAATCAGCCAATAGGGCTCCTGGATTGGCTGCTTTGCAAACAGCAGCCAGTAGCAGGTCAGGTTGAACTGTACCAAGGTGTTTCAGCTTCCCAAGCTGCATTTTGTTTTGAATATTTTTTATATGTGCTACAAAAATATCTGCAACTAGGTACAGTTTTGGCGAATAATTTGAAGTGACATTTCACAGAAAAATCTTTTTATTGTTAAATCTGCAGATGCTGATCTGCAAATAGGTGGTGGTCCTCTGTACACTCTTTGATGAAGAGCTTTGTAGAACCTGTAGCAGAAATATTTTGAAGCCGTCAATTGGCTTTAAACGTCTCTCAGATCCTGGTAACTATCAGTTTATAGCTGTTCTCCAAGCTGACCACCATTCACACATTTGCTTCATTCCATTGAAGTCTGCTGGTATCCGTTTCTAAACAGCTGTCTTAAGATCGAACCAATTATTTCAGTCAGGTTGCAATTTTGGCTTTAACTAGGCCACATTCTTCTGTTTTTCAGTCAATTTGATGTAGATCAACCGCTGTGTGTGATGTGTCACTGTTCTGCTCCCAAGCTTTCTCTATCAGAATGGTTGCCACCCTTCAGCTGGGTTACTACACAATACCCAACACTCTCAGCCTATTATTATACAGTTTGAACATTATTCATAATTACCAAACTTAAATTGCTTGCTATGTTTTTCTGATTATAAATAAATGTTTCAGAACTTCAGCTGAAGTCTTGGTGCAGAGACTCGTACTACCAGCAGCTGGTAGAGTCTCACCCCAGAGACTAGCAGGTGTAACTGCAATGAAATGTTGTTCTACAGTGTTTCAAAAAGGCTGAATACAAATACACACTACAGCTTTTAGATTCTAATTTTAAAAAAATGAAAACCATATATCCTCTTTCAGCCACATAGCGGTTATGCACTACTTTGTGTGGGGCTATGACATGAAATACTAAAAATATACACAGATGGTTGTGGTTGTAACATGACAAAATGTGAAAAGTTATTTTTTTTTTTTCAAAGCACCTGTTTGCATCCCAAAGCAGAAGTTGGTTGCGCTAAAGTTTGTACCTGTTGACTGTTGTAGGTCAGGAACTATCAAGTACTGAAAATAAATTAATAAATATAAAGATTGTTTATATTAAGACAAGAGACGCTTGAGCTCATCTCCACAGTCATGTAACGCTTCACTTTCAACAATGAAAACGCGTTTCATAAGTTTCAATATGAAATTGTCCTCAACGTCAGGTTGTCTTTGTGAAGTTCAGGCACTCCGTCCTCATTCAATGAAATTAAATTCAAAAATCTATATTAATCACAGAGGGAAATTAGACGTTGTTGTAACTTATATAAGTTTCTTCAAAGAGCCACTTTAGAGGCTGATGTCTGTTGACAGGAAGCACCACCTGTACCTGTCAGTATTACAGCAAATCTGAAGAAGCCTCTGACTGAAGACATTCAGGTTTTCTAAGACAGTCTAGTGTAGAGGATGGTCAGGGCTGTCCATATATATGTTAATTTTTATGTAAAATCCTTCTTTCCATCATCATCTACAAAGTTATTCCAAAATCAGAACCAGAACAGAACCAGTCTTCTCTATCAGGTTGTTAAGCCTTTTTATGTCTCTGTTTCTGGTTTTGCTCCAACAGATTACAGCAGAATAGACAAAACTCTCAACAACAGACTGATAGATCTGCTGCAAACCTTGAAGGATCTTAGCTTTCTCAAGTAGCACAGTCTGTTCTGTCCTTTCTTGTAGTCAGCTTCACTATTGAGTCTCCAGTCCAGTCATTTCTCCAGATAAACACTAATATTATACTATATTCCTCAACAACCTCCACTTCCTCTTCCATGATGGAAATAGGGTTTGGCATAACCCTCTTTCTCTTGACATCTGTTGTCTTTTGCTCTGCGTCAGTCTGTCTCTTAATGCTGCTTTCTTCATGCAGGTCTCTGAAGGACCTGAGCTCTGATTGTGGTTAGCTTTACCACTGACTCCAGTAGGAATGTCCTACTGGTCTGTTGGCGTTTCCCGAGAAACTGGAGGGCCTCCCAGCAACATGGAGCAAAGAAACAGTGAGTCATTCATTATTCTCACAAAGTTCTTACACATGGCTACAGGATGAAAACCATAGACCTAGCTTTAATACTGCGGCATCAGATTAATGAGGGACATCAAGAAAACTAGCACCTCTAAACTGTCTGTATGTGGAGCGACTGCAGAGCTGCTTAAATTTAGCATAAACAGAAGTGAAACCATCAGAGTGAGAATCCTGCACTGTTGCAGAGTGCCTGTTTTATTGCCTAGACTGAACTCACTGAGCTCTGACAGAACCGGCTGGTTCTAACTGATCGGAGCTCAGGCCGTTTGAAGTATTTGCGTATAAGTTACAACTCTGTAAGCAATTATTAAAATGTGCGTTGTAGTAATTTTGTCACTTACACTGTGTTCATCCTAACCTTGGTGCACCAGGTGACCAGGACAAATCCATTGGTTGTGTAATCAGGCAGTAAATTTGATTGAATTGGAAAAGTTTAAATTTGAGTTTATTTTACTAGAATGGGATAATGCATATTAAAGAACACACAATTTAGCAAAATGCTAATTTCCATCTGCAGTCCCATAAAACAAACCACATAAAAATAACAACACTAGTATAGTGTCTTGGAAAATGAAGAAAAATAGAATACAAGAATATAATAAATAAAAAACACTTTAAGGATGAGCAACCAATTTTACGATACCTACATTAAAGTTCTAGCCTACTTTAAGTATCTACAAGACAATTTCTACCATAAAAAACAAACTGAATCAGGAAGCTTCTAAATGGGACCAAAAGTTGAATGATCACAGTGCTGATTTTTGATCAATCCTCTTTAATTTGCTGTTTAAAGGAGAATAAATGGAGCTATAGCTAATGGAGAAAGACAACATGTTACTATGACTTTCCTCAGCATTGGCTGCTTTAGAGACATTAACTCAATCCCAATAAAGATTCCGCAAGAACAGAGAATTTTCTTTTCTCTGCCATACCTGCAAAACAGAAATCTAACCTAAGAGAACTTTCAATCAGTTCTGCACCTGAATTCTTGTCATTATGAAATTAGTCAACCAGAAATAATTATTTTTTACTCTTGCCACCTTGAATTAAAGAACAAACTTCTCAGTTCTTGCAGTTTGTTCAGGTCTTTGTAGCCCTTTCTATTCTTCTCTGCTGACGTTCACCTCTGATAGGTGTGGTCTTAGAGACACCACCTGCATCTCACTATAAACCCTTCATTATGTACCCTCTCATTTAGCAACTAAGGTTCTTCTAGCTTGTATACCAACAGGTTGCAGGATACCTGAGGGCAACAATTTGATGGCACTGATCACAAATGTTGTCAAACTACCAAATTTGGAACAGCACACCGCAGCCATTTTAGTTTCAAACAAAAAAGAGCAGTAAGCCTGTGTAGTTAATGAGTAGTACAAGTCAAATCAACTCAACAGTGATCAAAAATGGCAACAACAAACACAGATCACTGAGGATTCTATTTCAGAGACGCTGTTCTTGTATGGACAAGTGCATGAGCTGCCTTCTTTCTGCTCACTTTGAGATCTCTGCATTTCAGCCGTGGTTTAAGTTGCTCCACACTGTGTTTCTGAAGAATATTGAAACAAAGCTCCCATCTTCCCATCTCATCTTCCAACATTGCACACTCTTCTGATATCGCCATTCTGTTTGTGCTTTGTTTGTTCAAATATGCAAGCAATTGTGAGGACATTTGTGATCGGTATCATAGGTGGTTACCATGTTAACTGCAAATCCTAAGGCAGATTCCAAATACTATGAATGTTGTCCAAATGTATATTTTCTATCAAAATGGGTATTGTAGATGTCTGCTTGGATTGTTTTCAGACATCGAAAACTTTGAAGTTAAGGAAGTCGGATTGTGCTCAAGTAATCGCTGCGCTGTCAGCTAAAACAACACACACAGTATGACCTCATCTGTGTGTGTAGGTTGTATGACCCTGGAGGTTGTTGTGATGTGGTGGTGTTCTCACATACAGACACCATTTTACCATCAATGTTGTGTTGTCAAGTGAGACACTCCCACAGATCTATTAGCAGTAGTGGGTTGATCAGAGAAGTTGAGTGGAGTGCGGGGAGGGGAACATTTTATTCTTTAGCATCAACATCTCTTCCAGCTTTCCCATGAAGAGAAGAGTGATGCCACATCGGAAGTGTGAGCCTCTAATGTGAGTCAAATGGTTTCACTCCCTCTGGGTTTCTCAAATAGCATCAGCACAGCAGTTTGACTTCACATCTTTCTGTCTTATTCATTTAAGAGTCACTGTTATTAAATTTGATCCACTTGCTCAAGTAGAGCCAATAGAAAGAAAAGAATATACAGATGTGCTTTAAGGACTTCCAACACACTCAGCAAACTCATTTGTACAAACTTTGTTTCATTTCAGTAATCCAATGTTGAAGAAGGTGAACTACAAGACAAAGTGCTGCATCTTCCTTGTCTTTATTTCACCAATAATGTTGTATTTGTGCATCACATTCTTCCACAAATGGCCCTCCTCTTCTGTTCTCAACCAGCCGGTTATCAAAACAGATGATAGAATGAGCTGTGACAACTTAATCCTAAGTCCTTGTAGTTTATTTTATTGTTCTAAGTCTTAAAACAGTTTCCAAGTTAAAATTTTCAACTCAGTTTCTAACATTTTATCAAAACATTTTATCTGTGTGTTTCTCAAAAGAGAAAAAGTGCAAGTAATTCAGTAGTGATTCAAATACGCGTATTCCTACAGGGTCGCCAGGGCTGCTGGTGCCTAAGTCCAGTAGTCAGCGGGCAAGAGGTGGGGTCACCCTGGTCGCCAGTCCATTGCAGGCAACAATGGATGGGAATGTGTGTGATTGAAATGATTTTTTTTTTAATGTGCCTTGGTCATTCAGTCAAGTTTATTTCTACAGCACATTTCAGCAACAAGGCAGTTGAAAGTGCATTACATACTAAAAACAGAAAAAAACAAAGTCACAAGAAAACACCATATAGTCAACAATTGAGAAAACCACTAACAAGCTTTAGATTTTGATAAGTGCCAACATCAAAATCATCGATACATATCAAATAAGTTGGTCAATGTTTCCTTTGTTATGGTTCAAAAGCAACTCTAAATAGCTGGGGTTTTAATCTTGATTTAAAGGAACTCGGTGTTCAACTGTTTTGCAGGGTTCTGGATCCAGCGTTCTGGAAAAATAGGTCAGCCTCTTTTTGGCAGACCTATGAAGACACTGTTACAATAATCAATGTGACTAAAGATAAACTCATTGATGAGTTTCTATAGACCGTGCTGGGTCGTTAGTCCTTTAATCCTGGAAATGTTCTTCAGCTGACAGGTCAAAATCCATCACCACACCCAGGGTTTGTACCTGATCGCAAGCATTACATTTATAGTTGTTGTAGTTTCTCGATGTAATAACTGGAGCTGTGTACTGATTCTTTGGTGAAAGGATGACTTCAGTTTTGTTTCTATTCAGCTGGAGAAAGTTATGGCACTTTCACACATAGATCTATTTTAAGCATCTGTTCAGTGATTGGATGATTTGGAGTCACCTGGTGACATTGTACTTTAGAACTGTGTGTCATCTGTGTAGTTATGAAGCTAATCTTCACTTCCCGAGCTAGTGGGAGCATATAGATATTCCAGAAGTGAATATCTATATTCACTTCTGGAATATAGATATATATTCCAGAAGTCATGTGTTGATGAGACAGAAGTCTCATTAACACATGACTTTTGTCTGTGCTGATGAGACTTCTGATAATTTTTCTATATAAATAAACTGAATTGAATTGAAGTTAACATCAAAAACTTTTGAAAAAAAAAAAAAACTTCTCTGTAAAATGTTTGGGGAGTAAAAAACATTTTGTCTCAGTCATATTTATGTAAGATAGTAAACTGAATTTGTGTAAAAAAGTCTGAGGACTTCAAAGTGTTGTACTTTCATTCAGTCATTCACTAATTCATACACACAGTCACCCACTGATGGTGGTGAGGCACATTATAGCCAAGGCTGCCCTGGGGCAGTCTGATAGAAGTGAGGGTGCCGTTCTATTGGTGTTACCCTCTTGGCACCACTAGTAGTCAAAGCTGGTGAAGCACCCAAGGACCCAACGGCGAATTGACTTAGAGTGGGGTTTACACCATCAACCCACTGTTTACAGGACGAACCCTAACCTCCTTTGTTGTCCCAAACACAATGGCTTTATTTTGGAAATCGTGTGGTAAAAAACTTTAGACTGAAAAGGTTTTCCGAGTGAACATTGTTCTCGGTGATCCTAATCCTCTTTACACATTCCAGTAAGCCGGTTCTGAGCTGAAGTCTGGAGATTGGTCAGAGTTGAAGAGACCTTCATCATCTCACAGCCACATCAGCAGAGGAAGAGTTCTGTGCCTTCCAGAAAATGCCATGAAGCTTTTTTGATTATGCATTTTATATATTGTTTGATTTCTTTTAGTTCTGAATGTGAACAATACTTTAATGTGTAGTTTCTACTGAGTGTAAGACCAACACCATGCAGTTCCAGGTTTATAGATTATTGGATCTAGTTTTTAACTCCTCTTCCACTTTTTCTTTGCAGGCACAGGGGAGGAAATGGGAGCCAAGGCTTCTCTGGTGGAGGCCACTGGTCCTAACTCCAGGACGGCTCCTCCTTCAACCCTGGATAACATCAAGGCAGCATATGACAGCGGGGATGAGGAGACTGCAAGGGAGCTGATTCAGCAGGCCTGTTGTGTGGAGTGTTCCGGGGGGATCCATCCTGACGGAGTGAGTCATTACCATTACAAAGTTAAGAGTGTGTGGAGGGCTTCATATTAAACATTGTTGTTGTTTACTGGGAAGTCCTAACTCTTCTACAATCTAAATAGCATTGATAGCATGGTGTGCTTAAACAAATTTATTGTTCCATTTCTTGGGGAATGTTTTTTTGGTTGTTTGCTTTCTCTTTTTGACAGGTAATAACAAATCTGGAAACAATAGGAAAGAATATTGATTTCCCCATTTCTTGCCCTTTAGATGTATCTGATCATTTCAAGCCTATAAGATCCAAAAGATGAAAGAGGAGGTAGAGTTGGTAGTGACTGCAGGCATAAATGGATGTTTTTGTCAGTTTTGCCTTTTAATGGAAAATGTCTAATTTTAAAAAGTCTTGCTGCTAACACTTTCCTGTGAGCTTTTCTTTCTTACTTTTGACTGAGAAAATCAAATGATTGACAAGCAAGTTAGAAGTGCTAACAAATAGTGAATATAAAAACTTCGACACAATCACTTCACTCTGACTCTGGTTTTAAATGTAGAGCGTGCAGCCAGCGTGCGGAGCAGAGAATGAGGGAGTGTAGGGCTTCTTGGCAGCAGACGCTGTAATGGTGGGGGTGTTGGTGTAAAGAGCTGTCTCTGTTACAGTGGAAATGCTAATATCTGTTATTTTGGTAGTTGAGGCTGACACTACAAGCTCAGTTGTTGGCAGGAAGCAAAAACAACATGATCTACAATTGAAAGGTTACTCACAAACCTATGAACTGTAGGAGCATTTCCGTTGTTGGAACTGTATTTCTGTAGGAAGCGTTTTTTTGACTAGATGAAACAGCTTCAGAATCCATGTGTGAATCTGTCTAAAGATGCTAATCTAACACTGTTTTTGCTGAAGCCACCAAATTAGCATGAAATGTACTGTTTATGTGGCCCTTTTTGTTTCCAATAATTTTGCCAAACTGCTGTCAGCCTCTGATATTGGGTGACATAAGTGCACTATGCAGCTACACTACATTAGAAATGCAGAATTTTAAAAATTGTTTTAGTACAGCTGGCCTTTATTGCCAAATCACCAGACAGAAAGTGGGCAGAGAAAGGGCATAACATGCAGTAAACATATGAGGTATTTCTACACGCTATCTGCAGGTTTCAGCAAGTTAAACTTAAAAACGCTTTAGTGTCACTTCGAATGAAATTTGAGACAGTAAGATGGCTGGAGGATCCTGCTGTATTACAATGAAGTATAGAAAAAACTGAAATTTCTGAGGTCTGTTTGTGACTCTTGACAACAGCTTTGTGTTTTTCTCACTGCACACTCTACACTCTTAACCCACACAGTGCTAAGGTTGAAAGTGTTTTTTGCAGAGAATGTGCCTGACCTCTTATGGGTTGTCAACAGAAGTTAGCCTATGGCGACAATAAATGCTGTGATAAATTTGCACTTACACATGATAAATGCAACAAAATTCATAAATAAAAACTATAAATATTGGGGATGGTTGTTGCATTCTGCTGCAATACAATCAAGGAAGAAAAAGCTGTGAAATTTCTTCGGTCTGTTTGTGGGTCGTGGCAGCAGGTTTGTGTTTTTCACACTACACATGGCCCTCTGCAGCCTTAACCCACATAGTGTCAGGGTTAAATGTGTTTTTGGTAGAGAATGCGCCTGACCTCATATGTGTTTACAACAGAAGTGAACTTGAATGCCGTCTAGCCGACTGGCGATAAATTTGCACTTACCCACAATGGAGGTAAAAAAGCTAGCTAGCTAGCAAAGGTGTCAAAGGTATATTATCAGCTAGCCACTGGTAGCATCAACCAACTCGAGTCACTGAACACAGGGAAGATGTTTGCACACCACTCAAATGTTTGCCTGATAGAAAAGTCTCACATGATTAAATGAAATTTAAGAGCAGTAATTAACATATTTAAAGCTAACTTACATTTTTCAAGTGACTTTAAGACATTTTAAGGCCTTGATTTTAGATACATGAATTTAAGACTTTTTAAGGTTGTGTGGACTCCTTGTTTATATCTATAACAACCATTCTACTGCTGCAACACACATTACACTGTTTTTTTACAATAGTTATATAGTTGTTGATAAGGAAATTCAGTTCAGGCCATTCACTTCATAGTGATAATGATTTACCTTCTGCTGCTTATCTAAACCAGATAACTTTTTTCTAAAGTTTGAATATTGTGATTTAGGGAACCTGACCTAGTGGCAGTGTTTCCCAGCCTTTCCTCATAGCAGTTTAGCTACTTTATATAAAGACACCACTGTAAATCAGTTAGTCATTATTATTGTTTCATGTAGTCAGTTTTTCCACTTTTTAAAAAAATTCAAGTGAAGCCCCCTAACCAGATATTACCTGGACTAAATCAGAAGTTTAGTATGTTATAATTCTATATCAAAATTAATACATTTTGATATATTAATACATTAATTAATAAAGTGTTTGTATTTCAATGTACTTTAGCAACATGAATAAATAAATAAAAATATTAAAAATTCCAGTGTGAAATGGGAAATTTTCTGAATTTTATTAGTGAAGTCATTGGAACTGTAAAATATTTCTATAAATACCTATTGGGCAAACTGGGATTATGTATGAGATATGCAGAACTCAAAGGTGAGACGTTTCTGCATTGTCAGCGTCTTTCCTGTTGGCTGTCTTTCAGGTCCACCTCCTGTCTGTGGCCACTCAGCACTCTGATCTAGTGAGTGTGTGTTACCTTCTGAAGGAAGCCCGTATCGCTGTGCCCCAGGAACTGTCGCTGTCCAATCCAGCCGTCCTGGCAGCACATAGTGGCTACACCAACCTGCTCAAAGAACTGCTGGATTCTATACCTGGTACGAGAAGAAACAGTTCAACAATCATCACATATTTTATATTTTACTCCTTTCATTTTGAATTAGAAAATTCAGCTAATGTTACCCATATGTTGGTGTATCTAAAACTGCAAGGGTCTAAGCAAATGAAATTGATTTGAACATGAAGTTCTCTCATGTGTTTGACCGATCTGTTCTGGTTTCCTGCCATTTGTACAGGACTGAGGACAGTACCAAAAAATATACTCAAGTAAGAGTAGTATTCAAGATATTTTTACTCAAGTAAAAAGTTAAATGTAGCCATCCAAGAAATTACTCAAGTGAGAAAGTATTCTGTGAAAACACTACTCAAGTACTGAGTAACTGATTATAATAATATTTTACAATAATGTCATTAGACGGACAAACAGTATATAATGTATATTACTGATGGAAATTTCTGCTCCCAAACAGTTCTTAATTTATTACCATCTGCAGCGCCATATATTAACACAGTGGTACCCAAAGTGGGTCCTGGAGGGCCGGCATCCTGCATGTCTTAGTTCTGTCCCTGGTTTAGCACACCTGCATCAAATGATGGCTCATTGGAACGCCTAAGGAGAACATTGACTTGCTGAGGATGTTACTACCACCAGGGAGAGAACCAAAACATGCAGGATGCCGGCCCTCCAGGACCCACTTTGGGCACCACTGTATAAACATAACCTGGCAAATAGGAATGTTTTTGACGATGCCTGGTGTTTATTGTATATTCATCTGACCTCCAAATGGCACAACAGACTTAATGGATAGAAAATAACAGAACAACAAAGCTTGTGTATAAACAAGAGGCCTCACTTTGACATAAACTGCTGGTGTGTGTTTGTGTCCAATACGAAACATGTTTGTTTTTCGTTCAGTGAAGTTACTGTGAGTAACTCTAGTATCCAGCTACTTGTATGTTTATGTAGCTGTAAAGCCCATCTGAAGTCCACGTTTGGTATTCACATTAACATTGTGTACAGTTGTGCTTCTTTGCACAAAAATCTATGTATGTTAATTTAATTATTTGTGATATTTTTATGTATTTATTGTTACTGACTTTGTTTGATGTATTGTTCTGTATTGCTGTAGCCTCATCCATTCTTCTAAGACAAATAAATGATCTCATATAATCTTATCTTCTCTCATCTCATCTTAACTTTACTAAAGTAACAGTAGACATACTTCATAATAATGTTACTCAGGTAAAAGTAAAAAGTACAGTGCAGTGGAACTACTCCTAAAAGTATGGTTTGGTTCCAAAAAGATACTCTAGTGCAACTAGTCACTATCCTCCTTTCCCTTTGTGTATGTTTATTGAAATGCAAGATGTAGAGTACAGTATTCTATAGCACTAGGACAAGTATGTTACTTTGGATTAGAAGTGTGGACTTATTGTGTTGATTATCATTAAAAAAGAGGTTATAAATAGTTCTTACCATAATTTTTACCAATAAATATAGTGATAAAACGCTAAGTCCATATTGCCCACTCCTGCTCTGTAGCATGATGTCTACTTTCATTTTTTAGGTGTGTGGTTTAAAGCCATCACACAGACTGCTCTCTAAAACTACCAGGATATGTGTAACTGCAGGAATTTTTATAAAAATGTTCTGATTTGAAGAAACTTTTTAAACCAGCAAATCGCCTGCAGAGATCTCATCTGTACCAAAAATTATAACATCCCTAAATGAAAGTTTTAGTGCAATTTTTACACCATTATTCCTCCAGCAAGTGTATAAAGGCCTAATTTCTCTGCTCTAAATTCAGCTTTGTGGTGGATCTTATTTGAGCTGTGTAGTCCAACTTTATATTTGATGTTAATATTAGAATGATCAGCTGAAACATCCACACCAGCTGGCAGCCTCTTGGTTCAGACTGTGATTACAAAGCCCAACGTAGAGAACAGATATGATTGGTCAGCTTTACTGTCATTCTTGAAAAATCTCCTGAAGCGTTTACATTACAGGGCCTGCTGTAAAACTCCACAAGGCATACCAATCTCTGAGCTAACATAGCTCTTTTTCTGCCTAGCAACAGAGCAGAAAGAGTTTTGGTTGGATGAAAATTTGCTGCGTTGCTGACATAGCTGCGTTAACAGTTATGTTGTTGTGTTTTTTTTTATATGTATCTAAGTGATTAGTAACTATAATATTTCTTGTTGTCCACCAATTAGGTGTGAGTCTGAAGAGAGATCTGGTGAACTGCCTGCTGGCCAGAGCCTGTCAGCAGGGTCATCTGGATGTGGTGCGTCTGCTGGTCCACAGCTACAATGCAGATGTGAAGGACTTTGCTATCCACAGCGATGAGTTCGCTGTCCTCTGTGGACTGCCGCTGTACGCAGCTGCACAAGCCAGTAAGAAAACAGAACTATTCCAGGACACATTCTGCTCTGATAGAAAAACACGTAGAGAGTGATTTTCAGTTCCTGCTTTGTTTGTTAATTACATTTGACATCCCATTCACAGTTCAAAAAGCGTCTTACTGCTTCAACTATGGCATTAGAACACCAACAGATGTTGTTAATTTTTCCAGCTGTCCCTGGTTATGCTTTATCTGTATGCTTTCTGAAAATAGTATGTAATAAAAACTGTTTTCTTACTGGAGAGATAATAATAATAATGATAATAAGACATCAAACTTTTTAGGACACTCAAAGACGCTTTACAAGGAAAGGAAAACATAGACAATATGAAGAGCTGCAAATTGAGTTTGGGATTGTGGGGCCTAGGCCAGGTGGAACAGCTGGGGTTCGAATAGTCATTTCAGAGATAGTTTGATACTTTAACATTAGCTAAAAATAAACTTAGTATTCATTTTAGCTTAAAATCCCTGAAGATTCCCTGAAACTTTCCCTGAAAAGTTTATCTCTGGCTTTTCTTGTAGATGGGATAAACTGCATGTTTTGTGTTTTAGGTAATGATGAGATCGCTCACTTCCTGCTAGAAAATGGTGCTGAATTTTCATCCTACACCCTGATGGACTATCCAGAATTCAGCAAACGCGTTCTGAGACAGAAACTTGACGAAACATCTGGTGCAAATGGAGTGGAGGTCTGAGTCTTAACTAGTACATGTGAGGTCTTCACAGGATAGACCTGTCTTTAATAAGAAAAAATAAATAACATTAGTTTAAATGTGTAATTCAGGTTTTTAGATAATCACACCTTCCCATAGGTGATGTTTAAGAATGAATGAATGGCTAATAAATGAAGGGTGTCCATGTAAAGAGTAGATTCACGTAAAGTCATTTCAATGCATATTTACAGTAGGGGAACCTACCAACCGACCATCAAGTATTACGTTTGTCCGCTTCTTTTTAAATGTCTGTATGGTGAGAGAGGAGCAGAAAGATGGAGTTAGTTGGGCATATGATCCTTTCTTACTCTTGGTGGATGGAAGAGATGGCTTGAACTTCCTCCTTCTCTCTCTTCATGAAACTTCTTTTTCAGCTCCTCTGGGATTTGGGGTTGTAGGTCAGGATTCGTTTGAGCTTTTGGGGTGCTAATTAGCTGCCACAGTTGTAAAAACATATCTTGTTGCCATAGTTACACATCATACCAACTGTTTAAAAGTGGCATGCAACCCTTCATCCAAAAACAATAAAATAAAGTTATGAACCAAAGTCTAGAAAAAAAATATCAGAACTAACACAACAGAGCTGCAGCAACATGTTGTCACCATGAGGGGCAGCATGTTGGTGCATCAACATCAGATCCTAGAATCTGATGTTAGTTTTAATGTTAGCAGGACATTTTTTATGGCAAGCAGTTCTAAAATGTCTTATCATCGGCCGTATCTCTGAAATCATTCTTTGTGAGGATGAGTGTCTGTCTGTTGGTGTCTGCAGAGTGTCCGTGTGTACTGGAGCGGCTTGCAGTTACCATATTTGGATCTGGACTGGTTCATGGACGTCTGCTCCAAAATCACGCACCTGGACCTGTCCTCCAACAGCCTGTGTGCTCTGCCCTCGGTGGTCCCCTGGGGCCTCATCCACCTCAGAACTCTGGATCTGTCTAACAACGCTCTTAAAGAGCTGCCGTTTGCTCAGAACTCCCAGGATGTCATCTGCTCCAGGTGTGGGACCAGATACGTCAAGACAGACAGAAATGTGTAGTTTAAAGGTTTACCTTTGTCTTTCTGTTATTTAATTAGTAGATCAGACATCAAGTCGTTTTATTTGAGCAAATAAGAACATTTCTCACAAGATTGTTGATATTTGGTTTTGCCGTAACGCAAAGATTAGAAGATATTGTTCTATAGAACTGAACGTATCAAAACATTCCATCCATCCATTTTCTAACACCCTTGTCCCTAATGGGGTCGGGAGGTGCTGGTGTCTATGTCCAGCTAACGATCCGGGCGAGAGGCGGGGTCACACTGGACAGGTTGCCAGTCTGTCGCAGGGCAACACAGAGACAGACATGACAAACAACCACGCACTCACACACTCACACCTAGAGAGGCAAGTTAACCTAACAGTCATGCTTTTTGGACTGTGGGAGGAAGCTGGAGAACCTGGAGAGAACCTACACATTGAAACTCCATGCAGAAAGACCCCAGGCCGGGAGTTGAACCCAGGACCTTCTTGCTGCAAGGCAACAGTGCTGCCAACTGCGCCACTGTGCAGCCAGTTTTTAAATAAATATTCTATATCAATATCTCAAACTGAATTTTTTCTTTTTAGGTTACAGATGGTGAATATTTCTCAGAACCAGCTGAAGAGTTTACCAACTGGACTTCTCCATCTGGTCCACCTGCAGAAACTCTGTGCTGCCGATAACCAGCTCAACACACTGTTTGACATCCCTGCCAGTATGTTCAATATCGGATTATGTGGCACACTTTGATGGCTCAATGCATATTATGAATGTTGCCATGTCTAAAAGTGTAGTAGGTAACTTTTATAATCAATAAGTTTTTTACATGTTTCTTCACACTGTCACTATGTTCTGATGGCATAAAAGGAGAGAAATACTCTGTGGAAAAACAAGTTCCTTTGCCTCCTTACATATTTAATATTGATTAAAAACTACTATTTCCACTGGTGTATTATTTCACTTAAGGAAATAAATAAGTCTTACATAAGGTGAAACACTGAGTCAATCAAGAATGAATCAAAATGCTTTTTGATTATTATTTTATTAAGAAATTAAGCAAAGATAATGAGCAATGACTTCCCTGGCTAGTCCAGGAAAGTGAAGAAGAGATGAAGGTACATGGCTTTTAATATCTACCAGCCCTCTTACAAAGAGGGGAGAAAAAGGGAATTTTTCAGTGGAACGAGTATGTTTTCATCAACATTATGGAATTATTGGCATAAAACAAGATCCTATATTTTGCTGAAACATTGGCATGTTTGTTTGTTTGTTTTTTTGCTTATTTCTAAGTTAAAAAACAAAGACAATCCCACTAGAAACTAGACAAAAATAAGATTGTGTGATCTGAATGGTTTGTTTTCTAAATTAAAATGTCATGTTAATAATTTCTGAGAGCAGAACCTGTGCTTATAGGCATAGAGAATTTGAAGGAAATAACAAGAAAGGTAGTTTAACCAAATACTGTGCATTTATCATGAAGCAATTCATATTCTACTGTCCACATAATGCTTCCTCCCAGCTTTTAACATTTTTGAAGAAAAACAAAACAATGATGTAAACTGCTTCATTTTGTTTGTGACAATTTTGATCTGCTTTCAAGTAGTGAACTAAAGAAATCACAACCCAAACTCACCATTGAGTAAATTAGTCAAGTATCATTCAGCTAAATGTCAGCAATACATTACAATTTCTAAATAATATTACTCTTTATGTTTACATTGTTTTCATCCCCTATTTGATTAAATCTTGTTTTTGCTCTTCCAGCTGTGAACTGGATCGGTCTGCGTAAGCTGGAGGGACTGGATGTGTCTGGTAACTGTCTAACCAGCCTGCTCACTTCAGTTATGCACTGTTTAAAGTTGCTGCGCTGCCTTGATGTGAGCAGAAACAAACTGAACACTTTCCCTGACCCCTGGGCCTGCCCACTGGTAAGAAGTCATGTTGCTTAAGAACAACTGTCTGATTCATTCTATTAAGAGTTTGGATAAACATGAATTATTACTGGTTGTGGTTTTTCGTGATCGTTATGACTAAAAGGAAAATGTCAAATGGTCTGACTCTTGGAGCATCTATTATAAGCTTAAGTCTTTATCTACGTTGTCATCTGGTTACCTGAAAGTTTAGTTCTTAAACTTTCAGGTAACCAGATGACATTTAATTCCATTTTAGGAGACTGAATGTTAACATTATTATTATTATTATTACATTTTGAAGTGTATGCATGCAGGTTTTATAATTAGACATGCCAATATTGTGTAGGGCTGCAACTAATGATTATTTTAGCAATCAGTTATTCTATCCATTATTCTGACGATAAATCGGATTTTAAAAATTGCATACAGTTTTAGAAATACATAAGAACATGTGAATAAATTCCTTTTTTTTAAATAAACATTTTATTGCCTAAAATGTAATAACAGCATTCCTTTAGTGAATGCAAGATAATTTGTAGCAATGTATGGTTCTGCGGTTCTTCTAACATTAAAAACAAAGGTGCTGAATACAGTGGGGAAAACAAGTATTTAGTCAGTCACCAATTGTGCAAGTTCTCCCACTTAAAAAGATGAGAGAGGCCTGTAGTTGACATCATAGGTAGACCTCAACTATGAGAGACAAAATGAGAAAAAAAATTCAGAAAATCACATTGTCTGATTTTTAAAGAATTTATTTGCAAATAAGGGTGGAAAATAAGTATTTGG
>CAEGAE010066258.1:0-43286 GCA_903067095.1 Girardinus metallicus | reverse complement strand
TCTCAATACTTTGTAATATATCCTTTGTTGGCAATGACAGAGGTCAAACGGTTTCTGTAAGTCTTCACAAGGTTGGCACGCACCGTTGCTGGAATGTTGGCCCATTCCTCCAAGCAGATCTCCTCTAAAGCATTGAATTACTTGTTACCAATTAAAGCAATTCAATTAATTTGGTTCAACTACTTTCTTTTTTTAGGGTATGTGATAAGAGTGATTAGGTAACGTAGTTGAAAATATCAACATACACTTAAGAAAATACAACTAAATTGTGAGACAATGAGAAACATGACTGTAGAACAGACAACAGAGGAAGATTTATATTCATGTTGCAAATAATTTTACACACTGTTGTAAAAGAAGATAACAGAAATAAAGAGGCCAAAAGACTGAGTGGTGTGAATAATTAAATCAGCTTTGGTCTGAATTTAAAAAGGAGTGTTGTGCTGGAAACTGAGTTTCACAGTTGACAGTAATATTACGAGGCTTAGTTTTCTTGTGACGCAATACAGAATTTATTCTTGACAGTGGCACCGACAGATTAATCATCAAAGGTTTGGGTTGTTATTTACTATTTGCTGCTGATGGTTTGCTCCAGAACAGGCCCAGGGCTATGCAGAAGTGTCCCCCAGCTGTGATGCCCCGAGGCTGGGCATCTGACAACAGGAGAAACCATATTATGAATTTTAACATTTTATGACGAAATGAGGAGGAGGAAAAGGTCAGGGAAAACACAAGAAAAGCACAAAATGCACATTTATGCCTTCCATTTTGCAGTTGCTTCTTCAATTTGTTCTTTTTACAAAACTACCTTCAGGAGAATGTTTTATTTCAGAAGCTGTTGATATTTGTAACATAAGCATGTGTCCAAAGATTGTTTTCTGGTATTCAGTTGAGTTTTTAAGGAAAAAAATAAATTTTGGAGGCAGCAGATAGGAGGTAAAACACAAAGATTACTTTCACAAGTATCAAAAAACTGGGAGCAAAGACAATCGATCTATAATGCTCTCACAATGCATCAGGTAAGACTATTACCTTCCTCCCACATCTTGCTTATGCTAATGTTTGCATGCAGAGGAGTTTGCTGAGCAGCTCTAATCAAATCAGGATTTTTACTCTGTTTTTATATTCTTAATGGCTATCCAAAGCATAAGCTAAATTTTCAATCTCCTGTCCTCAAGGGCCAATGTCCCGTCAGCTTTAGATGTGTCGTTTCTCAATCACAATAGGTTTAAATGGTCCAAAATCTTCCTCAGTATGTCATAAAGCTCTGAGCAGACAGGCATTTTTCATTTGATTCAGGTGTGATGAACCAAGGATACCAGCTTTCAAGGACGGACTTTGGACACACAGGCTTGCATCATATTTCAGTTTATTTCCAGCCTCTCGTGCGGAGAAAACCTACCAAACAACTGCTTATGCTTCATAAATCAGAATACTGTTTTGAAGTTGTAAAATTCAATAACTTGTTTCTTCTCAAACATGTGAGTATGAGCATGTTAAACTGAGCAGGATACATGTGACACGCATACAAGTTCAGCAGCCAGTGCAGTCTCTCTTTCAAGAAAAAACTGTTGAAAAAGGTGTAAAAATGCAAAATAAGGTGAAAAGAATGGTCTAGCACCAGTAAGAGGTATGACTTAAAGTATGTGGATTACTTAGCAAAATTTCAAGCTGTGAAAAATAGATTATAAAGTTTATGATTTAAAAAAAAAATATTACTTCAAACCCTATTTTAGTTTGGCTCAGAGTGTTCCTGTTTGATGTTGATGTCCTCATGTACAGATAAAAAAATAATGCTTTTAGAGCTGGATTGTCAGTGCCTGAGCACTGAATCTGACTGCCAATGTGACAATTTATTTCCTCACATTAACTGCCTGATGACTGATCTGCTGAGCATGTGTTCAACAGAAGTGTGAGTAAACAGAAAGTGTAAAGAAACAGAGTGCAGACTCAGTTGTGTATCTGCTTGGACTTGATTCAGTGTGAGACAAAATACTTTCCAAATGTTCTTTGGTTTGTTTCAGATATATTTATTCTCCTGAAACACCTCCAGTATTTTAGCAAACGGGTTAACAAACCAAGTTGGTCTTGGAGGTATTCCTCACAAAAAGAGTTCTGGGAATCCCCATATGTGTGTCACTGTCTCATAAATGACACATTCTGCTTGTCCCTTCCTGACAGAATTCATGGCATAACATCAGGTATAGAATGGGGGTTAAACAGCCAACCCATTGGTTACAGCATGAACTCCTACCACTGTCGCTCCAAATTAAATAATATTTTCATTTGACTTCATTCACAGAATTAATCAACCAGGCCATATGGTATTAAAATGACTCAGCACAAATCTATTGATGCAGATCTTGGATGATGAAATTTAATAAGAATTTTGCTATAGTTAATATAGGATGCCTGTACCTTTAGCTTTCAAATCCATGACCAAACATTGATGAAAAAAAATAGTCATGTTGGGTTCCAGTTTCTTAACCCACATACAGAACACCACTCGGAGAACAGATGATCAGAATAAATAAAGGTTATTTAACAAAGATGAAAAGTGTGATTGTGTGGTTCTGGTGGCAACGGGGATTGTCTGTACACTAAGAGCAATGAGAGGGAAATGGTGAGTTTGAGGTCGTCAGAAATCAGAACTGCGAGAAGAATCAGATTGATCTTACTTGATGTGGAGATTGATCTCCTGCCTGGGGGCAGGGGGTTTCCAGATACTATGGTTTCCAGGGTAAGGTCTAGACGGAGAAAGTTCTTTGTTGGTGATATGGAGGCTGAAGTGGAGGGCAGACAGGTAAGTATTAGTGCGGAGGAGAAGATGAGCGAATGGACTGTCGGCTGGGAAATCCAGGAATGGTTATGGGTTATCTGCAGAGGTGAAGAAGGGACTTGGGCAACCAGAGGCTAACTATCCTCAGCATCACAAGGGAGGGAATCCAAAAAGCCAGGACTTGGGCTTCACAGGGAATCATCCAAGGATGATTTGATTAGAGCTGCTCAGCAAACTCCTCTGCACATTAATCTGGCTTTTACTTTAACTTCTGATCTACTGACGACAAAGGCCTTTTTTCTTATTACAGTGGCAGGACGTTTAAGCAGCATAACTAATTTTGGACCCAAAAAGATGATCATTTCAAATTTCTTAACGGATCCTGAAGAGGTATGGATAAAAGTCTTGAATATATAAATGCATAAAATTGTTGAACAGAAAGGAATTTCAAATGTAGACCTCAGAAGACAGGTTGCACTCTTTATTAAAATAAGACATAAATGGAACAGATAGCAAAACAACAAAAATCTTCATGACTAAACAGTTGGACAATTTTTCCTAAATACTTACATAAAACTTTAAATGACTGCATGATGCACAAGAGCAAAGAGAGGCAACCTGGTTGGCACCAAAGAGTGAAGAGCCTTTCATGAAGGCTTTGTGTTCCAGACAGGTGTGCAGTCTAGAGTGAGTCTAGTATAAGAGTGAGTCTAGTGACTCACTCTTATTGAGTTTAAAAGCCTCTTGTGTTTTCAGAAAAATACATTGATTACTGCCATTACCCATATCTTGATGTCTTTTTGGTAGTTAAAAGACAACATAAGGTTACATAAGGCTGATCTGTTATTAACCTGGATAAGGTTAATAGCAGATCAGTGTGGTTAGGTATGGAGATGGTTGACTCTGTGTCCTTCAGCGTCTTTCCTACTGAAGGATGCACATCTGAGATACAGAAACCAGGCTTATTCTTACCGCTCAGAGTCACAGAGCTTAAACCGTGTCTAAAGGTATGAACTTAACCTCTTCAGTTCCCTTTCTGTTCAGTCTGTGAGGCTGATACTAAACCTGCCTTGCACCAGTAGAGTGTTGAAGAGGAAACATACTTATATGGTACATCATACACTAAGGCAAAGGTTAGACATTATTGTAGTACACACCAGATCTGCTACGTGGCAGGAGATGTTTTTCATTCCTTAACTCTGAGAGACATTAACAAATAATATATAAAATGTGGTTTTAAGAACTACCTTATGTAAGTCTCTCTTAACTTGAAGAGGACAAACCAAGAAAAAATGACAATACACTTGTGTTTATTAAATCGGTTCTTCAAACCTGTCATTCAATCCAATAAATGCCACCAGACAAAACTCAACAGAATAGCATTGGCAGAGGTGATTTAATGATTTCTCATTTGCTGCCTTTTCTATTACAAATGTGCACAAAACTTTGTCAATATTCTGCTAATGTTGGAAAAAACACAATTTCTCAATGACTGTGTAATATAAGACACGGAATTAAAATCAATTAGTTTATTCATACAGTAAGTCATTAACCACATGCTGTGCCATGATCCTCCAACTACTTCCTTTCTTATTCTTCCTCATCATTTGTGCCAGTGGCAACATCTGGTTGTTGATCATGTGGCTCGGGTGGAGGAAAAAAGTGTTTTCATTGCAGTTTTGTGAAATACACCAATTTTGATCACCTCATCTAACACAAGAACTTTTTATTGTAAAACAAGTTTTCTCGATATTGGCATGTTTCCAAACAAAACCATGTTACAGCAAATTTATTTTTGAAATGTCAAATTGCACAATTATATGGTCAACGGTAATGCAGTTAATGTCACATCCAACATATTCAACATTTTCTTCATTGAAGGCAAAACTTATTACAATGAGGGATTGTTGCAAAGAATTAGACGACTAAGCACAAATAATCTCAAGAAAAGGGGAATAAGATTTGTAGAGTTGGTAGCAGTTGAGGTCAACATCTCTCAGTGAACAAAGCTCAGTTCTGCAACATCATGAAACCTAAAAGAGAAACTTCAACAACCACTCAAGCTTAAACACTTCTGCTGCTTGGAGGTTACTACCACCTTCATATTACTGTCTGCCAGCGCCACTGCCATTACAAAAGCTTTGGTCTGTGCCACACAATTAGAGCTGTTCAAACATTTAATCAGGCATATTGTATGAAACTGTTATGACATGATCCCAAGCAATTATCACCGAAATCTGATGTCTTTTTTGCTTTAAGGAAAATGTAACAGCATGTATCTTTTCCCTTTAATGCTGCCAGCCACTCGCTTCACTCATCCTGCTTTCACTTTAGTTGCATCTGGCAGCTGTTTTCAAAGGGAGGGCTCTAAAATGCCACTGTACATCCCAGAGGCATGTTAGAGATGAGCTGATGAACACAGTGGAACATTTTACCAAAAAAATGAGCCACATATTTCCCAGAGGAGGTGGAGTAGGCTGAAGATTCATCAGGTGGAGACATTTACGCCTACTAACAATCATGTAGATATGCAGCTGATGAATGTGGAGTCATGCACACCATGTTTGTGTCCATTACTTGTCTCTAAAACAAAATAGTAAACTTAATGGTGTCACTTCCACAACAGAAGCTACTTAATGTGGTTTAAAACTTTCATTTTTTGCTTTTATGAAAGCATCGTTGTGGCTTTACCACCACAAGTATATTCAAATATGTTCTTGTGTGGCACAACAATGCGCAAATGGAACGCTGTTAATATTCTGTGATATAGTTAATGTGTGATTCGTTTAGCCCGACAAATCTAGTCTAATTATTTTTACCAAAAGGGCAGATGTAATACTTTGTGGAATCTATCACCTGTGTTTCATTTTAGAATCAGTGCATATGTGGTACATTTACTCTTCAGCCTTCTGCCAATCAACTAATTTAATAAAAAAAGAAGCAGTCTATCAGAAAAAAACTGGTGCAGAGTTCGAAAACAGGCATACCTGTTGATAGTCATAAAACTGTAAGTAAGAAAAACAGTTTGTTTCTCCAAGATTCAAAAGAGAACATTTCAGCCTTAATCTGATCATCTATGAGGTGTTTACATTTATTAAAGGAGTGACATGTGTTAGAAATTATTGATGATTTTTTTCATAGCCACATATTACCAAAGCAGATGTTCACATTTTTTAAGATATTTGGAAGCATGGTGTATTGCAGAAAACATAGAAGCCCGATTTCATGTAAACTAAGTTCAGCTTTTGCTCATTGCAAGGAACTTAATGCTACTGCAAACAAAATAACTATTGACATATTAGTTAAGTTACAAAAAGTCGCTGTTAGGCTTATTAATAAAGTGGGACCAACTACTAAACTTTTTATTCAAAGTAAAATTTTAAAATGTAACAACTTTTTTCCATGTTTTATGTGTTATTTTCAGATATTTTACTGAAAATAAATTATTTTCAGTAAAATATTTTACTGGAAAAAGGTAAATATAATTTAGGAGGTTCATTAATATTTAATCAAGCTAAAGAGTAACGTAAAATATAGATGTGTTTCAGTTATCAATGTGAAACTTTGGAATGAATTGAATGTAGATCTCAAACTGTATCCTTTTTTGGTGTGCTTTAAATGAGCCTTAAAATGTAAAATCAATGTTAAATCAAAGTTAGTGTTGCTAAACACTAACTGATTTATGTTTTGCTCGCTCTTGTCTAAGAGAAACTTTCCAAAGTGCTGTCAGGCATTCTGATAAACAAATAGCAAAATAACTTTGCAAGGTCACAAACCCTTCATATTTTGAGATCCAGAGCTGACACATTTGTGTACAAACGTGTTTTGACTAAACCTATGAAGACATTTGAAGTGGCCTGCAAAAAGACAGTTCTGTAGGATATTTTATAGTATTTCAAATAGAAATGTATAAAATTGCATAACACATAATATAGCATTATAATGTGACACATGTTATATAATAAGTGTAGTGACAAAAACAGAACAAGAAATGTGCTTTTCCCCTAAAGAAATTTCACCCAATTTACACAGTGACTTTTGGAGGCAAAAGATAACCAGCTGACACCTCAGAAGAAAACCTGGTGAAATTATAAAGCAGCCAAAGGGAAAATGGAGGCTTTAAAATCTAAATTAAATGGAAATAATAAAATTGGGAGGCACAATAGTGAAGGGTCTTGCTCTGTTGATTCATGACAAGAAACCACTGCCTTCAAATCCCAGCAAGGTGTCGCGTTTGCATTCTCTCTCTTTTCCTCAGGGATTTAAATTTTCTCTTCCAGTACAAAACATGCAGGCTGGATAATTGGGGGCTTCTATATTAGCTCCTCTCACTTCTTGATTTTGCCAACTCTTACACATTTATTGCTATATTGTCCGTTCTTATTTCTGTTTTGAAACAAGCTATTGCATACCCACGTCATCAACCACTAGTATATTTTATTTCTCTGGATTGTTACCTTGGTTTATTGTGGAAACAAGAAGTGTTAAACTCATGATTGAATTGTTTTGCATCTCATGTACAATTGTTAAATATGCTCAATGCGTTTAATGTAAATTACACCCAATTTTTTTTGTTCAGTTGGGGAAGTTTAATATAAGACACTGTTATCTAAATTAAACAATAGTTCAGTCACCTTCTGTTTGAAGATACCTATTTTATAAAAACACATTTTAATTAAATAAATTAAAGGTAAGTTATAGATAATTACTTTAAATACGTTGATGGTCAAAACTGGTGCAAAATTTTTCCAAAGCAGCTATGAAGTCATGTTTGTTGAGTATTAAATATCCAATGGCAGATGACTTCTTGCTATAACCAAAGCACTCTAGTGTGAAAGGAAATTTATTGCAAACTGAGTAGGGGCTAAATGACCAGCACCCTCATAAATGTGCATTGGGCACATAGTTGTCTGTTCTGTACATTTAATTAAGGGACTGGCTATCTGGCAATAGCTGTTCTTAGTTTGATGGTTTCAATTCTGCACTTTTACCAGATTGCTATGTATGAAGTTGTTAAATTTTGACAAATGCTTTGTTCCTTATACACCAGCAAAAATGGATTTTATGCTATTCAGAAAATCTGATTCTCAAGCAAACATAAATCAGTTTTGTTA
The DNA here is from genome assembly GCA_903067095.1 of Girardinus metallicus. Taxonomy (NCBI): domain Eukaryota; kingdom Metazoa; phylum Chordata; class Actinopteri; order Cyprinodontiformes; family Poeciliidae; genus Girardinus; species Girardinus metallicus. Next base: position 35,393 of record CAEGAE010066258.1, on the reverse strand, counting down.
ATAATGAATACATATTACACAATCTCACATCTCTGTTTGCTGTTGGAATATTATGCAGGGAAAAACATCCAAGAGAACAGACCCTAAAGTGACTTCATGAAAGATTTAGACTAGAAAAATGGTGGAAATATTCTAACACAGTTCTGTTACAATAACGTGGAACCATTTCAGATCTTGAAGGAGAAATTAGTTTAATCTAAATTTATTCCTAACAAAGCAGAAATGGGACAAGAGCTGGGGGCTTATTGGGAACATGTTCAAAGATCAGCAGGTGTGGAATTTCTGCCTCAGTAGATGAACAAACCAAATAAAAGCTACTCTGCTTTTGGCACGAGGGAGGTGAAATAACACCTTAAAGTCTAACTTGATTTCATAAACTAAATATAAACAACTGTGATGTCAACCTTGGTTTTGGCGTCACTTAATGTAATAGCAGCAAGAATTGTGCAGTAAGCAGTACTTGAATATAAAGACTGAACTATGTTTGGGAGGAGGAATTATACACAATCTATGAAAGGCTGAGAAAATCAGTATAAGCAGTTGACCTGAAGGTTTTTCATGCAGAAATTTTACGAACTGAAATTGGTGGAACCCTCAAGAACCAAAAGGTAGAGTGACTGAGGACTGTACTGTATAAGCTGCTTCATGCTGACATGGACAGGACTTAGTGTAGAAAGTGTCTTCACAGTGGGTGCAAGATACAGTTAATGTTGATGTACAGGGCGTCATGAAAGGAACTACAATAACTTTGAGACTTAAGCTACTGTGATGACAGAGGAGAAGGATTAACTTTTTTTTGCAGTGTACATGTTGATTGTTCAACTTGACTCTGAAACTTGAGTGGAGAATCTTCTCTTCTCTTCAGAGAGTCAAGACTTGACCAGACTCCTAAACACATGCTATTTTTACATCTCCAAGTCTCTCTCTATTGCCTTATTGTGAGTGAACTGCATTTGTCTTATAAAAACATTTTAGTTGAGCATGCTCAGGCTGAATCTGTACTTTGTCATTGCCTGACTGACAGCCAGGTTCAGATAAATCTTTCTTGACGTCACTTTTTCCAGTGAAATTTTCTCAGATCTATCGTGAATGCATTGTGTAATCGAGCTCCTTCATGTTGGAAATTGAGTTTACTTGATTATTCTTTTTTGCAGCACTCATCTATTTTCATTCACACTCTTTATAATGCTGCCTGGGCAGGTGTCAGGTTCATGTCTCATTTGTTCAGCTTTGCAAGTTTCCTACTCTCAGTCTGTCATTAATCAGCAGCTTGGTACCTTGAAGTTGCTGCTTTCCTCTGCAGAAAGGCGTGCTGACAGACAGCCAAAGACTGCTCAGAGGTTTGGCACAAAGGATTGCTTCTGCAGCAAAACGTAGAAAGAAAGAAACTTATCTATTGTGTCAGTCATTTTCGCTGCTTTGTTTTTAGCTTAAAGGCCCACTATTATACTTCTTTGAACAAGCTACAATATGTCTGTGGGCTATACAAAACACATTAATTAGATTTAATATTAAAAAAAATCATTCTCAGATATTGAAATTTCACCTGATCAGTTCTGCCTATTTTGAGCTAATTTAGGAATGAACTGTTTTAGAGCTACATCACAATTATGCAAATAAGCTGCTGCTGGCCAAGCCCTCCTCCTAACTCAGTGTTTGCATTAACACTTCAGACATGTGAAAATGGCCTAGGTGACCCCGAAGCAGAAGTGGAGCCTCTTGAACAACCATCATGCCACAACCTCAGAAAGATTAAACTCTGCGGATATGATACACATGTATATTGTTATTAATTCAAACTCTGAGGATTCTGCTTTGCTTCGGTGCGGTGTGCCATGATCTGAAGTCAAGCAACTGACATCAGCAGAACAAATGTATTTTTTCATTAAAAGGGACCTTTTTTAAAATATATATTTGAGAGATCAAACACAAGGCATCTCCCTCAAAATGTAGACTATCACTTTCAGTTCCAACAGTAAATGTGCAAATAAATCTGCGTCTGCCCTTACAGACAACCCAAATGCCATATGGCGAAAAGTTTTATGGTTCGCTGAGATTAGGACTAATTTGTTCAGTCACATTGACAGAAATTATAACAGTCAAACGGCCCCTTTAAGATCATACTTCTGTAATAAATATGCCACTATGATCATTTTGTCCATTCACATCACATGATTGATCCATTGAAAACACAAGCTGTGTGTGCTGCATTTATCTGTGCAGTTTTTCAAGCAACTAAGCCTTATATCATGATCTGTCTCCAAGCTGTTTCACCTCATTTTAGCGTTTCAAATGCAAACTAATTTAATTAAACCATCGTCACCCTGCTATCTTTGTCATGAGCTGTGCTTCCATTGACCATATAACTGCACAATTTGGCATTTCAAACATACATTTGCTTAATGGAAACACTGCAAAAAAATAACTTGTTTTATTTTGTTGATAATGTCCGACAGCACTAAGACCCTCCTTTTGGCTCTGATTGGCTGTTTCAAGTTAGCACTGGGAGCTCTGGGAGAGGGCAGGGGAGCTTGGTTTTTTACAGCCTATCTTTCTCACGCTATACATTCATGGCACAATGAATTTATTTTTTTAATACAAGTCACATACTGTATCTTCAACCAACTATTAGATGGGGTGTGTCCATAGTTCTGAAAATGTATTTACAGCTTTAATTGGCCATAATTTATTGTGTCTTTTTTTTTTTTGAAGGTAATCAAAGGTTAAAGTTCTATGTTCGTTCCATGCTGGAAAAAAGGAGTCCAATGCATCTTTATTTGCCTAAAATAAATGTCATGGTTGTACTGCCTTCTCTCTTTGAAAGAATGCAGTGGAGATCTATCTATACAAATGTACAAAGGAACAATGTGTGTCCAGGTGTCTTTTTCCCCTGAGAGTCTTTAAATAACTATGGCCTGTTACTGTGTGGTCAGATACATAAACAGAGATTCAACTCACCAAATAGTAGCTGCCTATGTGTATCAGAAGGAGCATCTGTGAGCATGTCTGACTGCCAACATTGTGTATAAGCAAGTGCTTGGGTGTAGGCGTGTGTGGGTGTGTGTGTGTGTGTGTGTGTGTTGGTGTGAAGATGAATGACTGTAGATGTGTGTTTGATACAGACCAGATGGGGGATGAAACATCAGATGTTTCTTCTGCCGACTCCTCGTTTTTCATGATGACCAGAGGACGGTCATGTGAGGACGCTCACTTGACAGCCTCACTTTCAACCACTCTGAGCCAACCATACAAACCTGCTCAGGCTTCCCTGAAAAAGAGTGTTGTTTAATTGGCTCAAGCAACACAAAAGTCCATTGAACTTGTGTGTTGCTTCAAGAGTTTAGACAGCTGCTTCCCAAAATAAAATGTCTGGATCTATTTTAAACAGAGTCTTTAATAAGTCAAGCAGCTGCCTCATTTCTTTATGTGTCTCCACTTTCTTTAAGTGTTTTTGGATTTCTAAATAAAGATTAACTTCAATGAAACAGTCAGCTGAAAAAGTAGAAGAGCCAGCTAGATTCTGTTTCAGGTATCCCACAGTGTGATGTTCTGCAGTCTGCAGATAGAAGAGGGTGGGGGGTTCCATCCGTTTGAACAGAAAAATAAACATTTATGTCATGTAAAAGTCAAAAACATGTTATGATCACATTCATGGGTCATTGCAGACAACTCAGTGTAACTTGGGAATTCTCATAATTTCAAATTCTCGTCTGGAAAAGTACATTGGAATCCACTTCAGACGCCTGCTTTCTACTTCTAACAAACAAATGTGTGCCTGTGTTTCTTTCATACAACAGAGTATTGGGGCCAAACTTGTAAATTTCTTGCAATTTTTTTCAGTGATATTCTTATCATGGCCCCAGTACTCCATCATATTTTCAGAATACACGCTATATAAAATATTACATGCAAGATTACATTTATTAGGTAGCCTATGATCAGTGATGGCATAGTTACTCTGAAAAAGTAACTTTAATCGGATTGCTGATTACTTGATTTGGAAAGTAACTAAGTTACAATAAAAGTAACTTTTTTAGTTACTTTTTGCATCTGTTGACAATAATGTTCCGCCACCTGTGAAAACTGCATTAAACTTTGCCAATACTTAATTGAAAGTTATTTTATAATGGTGATATCAACAATGTGTCTCCACCGATAAGGTTGAACTGAAGGAGAGATTGTTTACTGGTTACAGCAGTACAAAAAAAAAAAGACCTTTAGTAATTTTTGCATTTTTTTGTGTGTTTCACTATTGTTTGGAAAAAAATAGGATTTTAGACCCCCCCACCCTCCCTGCCCCAGCCTCCAGGTTCTGTGTTACGGCCCTGTGTTTGCAGCTCACAGAGCTCCTCCTGACGCTCCACAACTGAGATGTCAGGCTGCACAGATTTGTGATACTTAACTTAATATTAATAATTATAATGACGTTTATTTGCGCAACTTTACGGACTCGTTCACCGTGGCTGTTTTCACGTTTATTGCGCTGTTCATATTAGTCCTGATTGCAGTTTTCTGGAGCGCAACGCTTAGCTCGATGTCAGTCACAGCAAATATATTAACCTGATATTAACAAAGACAAAGCGGGACGGATCATCTGAGAAATGATGGAGAGTCTGACTAAAACTAACTGGATGTCACACAAAGTCTGGGGTTGATTATGTGTTTCTGCTTATTTCCAAGCCCAAATAAACAACTTCACGTTCAAAAACGAGCCCAAAAAAGCGCGACCAGCGACTTATTAAATTTTCAAGCGAGTTTAGAAATAACAAGCCCAAAGCTGCTTGTAAAAATCAGACTTGGCGACCTTATCTCAAAATAGTTCTTGTTTCTCCAGTAACTAAAATGCGCATCTCTCTCCTCCCTCCATTGTTTACATTTCTGTCAGGGCGACCAGCTGCTGCTGTCGCATAAAAACAGCGTAGAGGAAATAAAATTACATTACAAAATAAAATAGTAACATCACTGCCAATGATATATTAAAAAATACTTTGTCTAGTAAAGTTTGCTTCTCTTTTGAGTTGTATGGCACAGTGTTTAGGTTAATATTGTCTAAATATTTAAAAAAAGTGTATTTTTACAGTACTCTTCAAGTGCAGTCTCAAAAGTGTATTTGAAACAATTAAGTTCAATGCCGCGTTTGTATCCTACATCTGACGTCATGACGCAAGTTTCACCAGGGACAGATCCCGTATCAACCAGGGCGCTGTGGTGGCACAGAGGTAGAGCACATCCCACATCCTCGATGAGGCTGTCATAATTTCAATAAAGGTAAATATAAATAAAGAAAAAAAGAAAAAACGATTTAAATGAATAGACATATTTTTTTCCCCCCCACAAGAAAATTTGTGAGATTACAATAAAATCCCAGTTAAAGTATTAATCAAAGATACTGTAAGTGTTTGAATAACTTCTGATAGTTTTCCATCATGTCCTTATTATATGTGGTTATTATGTTTTAAAAGATTTAATTAATCATGCTATCCTTTTTTCAATACGCTAGATGTACACATTCTGAACCTTTTGTGTTTGTTCGAAAAATGTATTTTTCTTAAGTTCAAATTTTTTACTATTGTGAAATTATGCTAGTTTTATTTTATTTCTCAAAAATGATACATATCTTTATTGAAATGTAACATCAAAAGGTTTTGCTACAAAGGTTGAGGTTTTCGTAATGGTTCCATTTCTGTGAAGAAGGATTGTTTTCCTTCTTTTTTCGAGGAAATCCAACCAGTTAAAAGACCCAAGTAAATATTTGAAACAGAGAAAATTGAAACTAAGTGCAGGGAGACTGCAGCTCCTATCCTGTTATTTTAAATGGGTGCATGATTTACAAAGATAAATAAGGAAAAGGAAACAAACCTGAGAGAACTGTAAGCCAGAAACATGGATGAATTTCACAGAAGACATTGAGAGCAAACATTTAGAGTCATATGAAAATCAGCTTGTGTCAAAAAATTCAGAGATTGATGGGAGGGAGATATAGGAACGAGAGCTGGGCTTACTGCACATTATAGCCTTTAAACCAAATGAGACACTTCAATCGCCATGGCAAGAGAGCAGAAGGGGGTAGACAGATGGGTAGGTGAAATACAAAACACAAACTTCAGAAACAAAAAGAAGTTGAAGCTGTAAAAGTTTGGAGAAGAGAGCAAAGCAAGAGTAAGCGGAGAGGAAGAAGGCAGCAGAAGGTGTCAGTTTGAAGCAGGTTAATGAGCCAACATAAAACAGAATTACAGAGCGAAGAAAGTAATTAACACAGTTACATACTGACCTGAGAGCTGCAGGTAGAGAACCACCTGCATTATAACACACACACACCCACGCCAGCAGTCACACACATGCAATAAGCCTCCAGTCAGACTGTTAAAAAATAGTGAGAAGGCAAATAAAAAAGTACTTCTACCCAAAAATATGTCTGAGGGTTTTCTCTGAGATTTGAAATTTAGAAACTGCATTGATTAAAATTATTCTATCTAAAGTATTGAATTCGTAGCTCTTCTGTAAAATCGCCACTACAATTTCCTCAAAACACTGCGTAAGAGGCTCCCAAGCATAAAAGGCATATCATGGCTGGTGAGGCACTAACTTAATCAGAATCAGATTTACAAATATAGATCCCCTGCATGTTGTTGTCTACATACGGAAATTTCCTGCATGTGAACAAGGCTGGAGGGCAAAAAGACTATTCTTTTACATGCCATCCATAGCCGCGCTGCCGCCGTTGAATAATTCCCTTAACTCAATGAAACTTGGAAATGTAGGTATTATTGGGACCTGCCATAGCAATGCATAGGGAGGGCAGTGACTAAGTCCATGTTAGTCAACATGCTTGTGACTCCACATGTTCTCGAGTACATTGTAGCTTACTGTAGCATTGATGCTAAGTTTTAGCTTCTGAACCCTGGGTTCCAACCGACGGGTACACTTTGGCCCGTCGGTTGGCCCGTTTAAATTTCTTCAGAAATTTACTAGTTTATTTAGTGCTGTGCTCCACAGCAAAGGGAAAAACCGTTGAAGTACAACTCAAAATCATTTCTTTCTCGCTCTCTGTATCGGCCAATCTACACACAGACTCGTTGCCATAGCAACTGACAACAACGCCACTTTTCAGGATTCAACACCAAAAAACACTCAAATGTTTCTACACAAAGGACAGAACACTCAGTCTATTGCAGTGGTATGGATGTAAGTTTAATGTTTATTTTGCGATTATTAAAAAGTGATTGCTGTGGTAGATTATAACTACAGCTGATATTAGCTGATCTAACACAGCAGTTTGTGGGTTATGTTCCTTTTCTGCATTCTTTGCACATATAAACTGTAGCTCACAAAACCACACTTCATTAATAAACTAAACACAAAATGTTATTGTCATCTTACCTTTTCTTATAAATGAAGTCTGTGCGCCGCACATTCTGCATAAAAATATCAGTTCATCCAAAGCCAAGTCTGTCCTCGACATGCCAAAGTTTTTTAGTACAACCTGGTTTTGATGAGTGGTCAACCGCTCATGTTTGGTTTACGTCACAAAATCCCATTTGAGCCCACTCAGTGCCACAAGTTGAGAAAAGAAAGAAGGAAAGCAGAAAACACAGTTTCTAGACAGAACATCCACAAAGTCTGTCTTTTATTTCCGTTGAAACGAGCAGTACCTTTCTGTCTCATAATTTGTAGCAAACCTTCCAGCTCTGGTTTTGGTCATCCTTTAAGATCATTTCCTGCTTCGATTGAAAATCCACTATAGAAAACAGTTTACGTGTAGAAATGTAATCATCCATGTTGACGTCAGAGGAGAGGAGAAAACAATAAATGTATAGCTGCACTTGACTTATTTACTGCATGGCTAACTCGCTGTCTCTTATTCTGCAGATGTGGAGTCACAAGACCAATGTCTGGGATCATGAGCGCCCCCTGCTATGAGGCAAGAAAACTGCCTGCCTCACCTTGAATCTGTTCTCTGTCGTTTATGATCGCTCCTCAGCACACGAAACATGTTACACACACAGTTGGTGATAACAAACACTGTATATATAAGCTAAATTATGGAAAATCAATTCATATATGAAATGTCTTTTAACCATTTTATTGGTGACGTACAGACAAGAAGAACATGCTCCCATCAAATGGCAGCCAGCGCCCAAGCCTCCATGGGGCCCTAAGCAAAATTTGGTTTTGGGGCCCTCTAGTTCTGCTAACAATGCAGACTGGCTGCAATTAGCAGCCCAATCATTAAGTCATTCACACACCTGCTACAGTATAAACTTATTGGATCTCTGGCAGTGCTGTTGACATTATATACATGTATAATAGGATACATTTATTGGCCAACTGATTTATCGACCAGTTGATTTCTGGGCGTCAATTTCCTTAATTTTGGGGGATCGTCATCTGCTGATACTTACATGTGAAGCTCATCTTATTCCCTAATCTTATCTACGTCAGCAAAGGTTTAAAAATCAGCCTCTGTCCTCTCCTGCTCTGCAGTGAGAGGTTTGACTGACAGACCCACCAGGTCAGGTCTGCATGTTTACAGTTAATAATATTCACCCCACTGTTATCAACTCAGTGACTTTCTTGCTATATTTAATGACATTTCAGATAAAAATAAAATCATATCAGCCAAAATCAAAATCAGCAGGTCAGGCTTTTTAAAAATCAGTAACCAGGGATCGGCCAGAAAACTGGAATGGGTGCAGCCCTACACGCATATTCATGACATTGGTTGAATTTCTCTTAAGCGTAACTCCAATAGCTAAAAATTTAATCTATACCAGGTGAGTCTTTCTCCTCTGAGAATATTTAACTTCTGACCGGAGCTTTGGACGTTTGGATGTGCTCTGCATCCCCAAGAGCAAATATTTTTTTTTTAATCCATAAAATAATAATTTCTACATACATTATCAGATATAAATTATTGTAAAAACAAATCAATTCATAGTGAAATCATGTGTTTTTGATATCATAATGACAGAAATTATTACTAAAAAAAACAGTTAGAAAGAGGTTGTGCAATCCTCACCTGCCGCTCCTGACCAAATGCCACTGTCACTACATACTTTATCAGTAACAGTATTTCAGAAGGAAAAGGCGCAATATCAGCAGAATAGCCTTTGTGAGTTAGCCATAGGAATCAATGCTAATTCGCATATAAAACATAGTGTAGAGAACAAGTAACTCCGGTTGTTTTCCCCCCTTTTAACATTGAAACTACAAAATGAAATTACAATCGACTTTTAATAGATAACACCAAAATATTAACTTGTGGCTAAACTATAACCAACCAAGCTAATTATAGCGCAGAACTCACTGGAGATTCACACCAAGAAAAAAAAAAAAAGCAAATCAATCTTAAAACCAAATTTCTTCCGGGTCCTGATACATGGGAATTAAAAATCAGTGATAGATAGATGAAAACTATTTCTTGAAAAATATTGAAAAGAAAATTGAGTTTTATCAATAAAGTGATCACAAAGCATCTTTTTCCTTCTTCTTTGGTTGTTTTGGCCCATATACTGTAGCGCACCAGTGTAGCTTTAAACTGGCTATAATTCATATCAATTCATAAAGTAATATGGGTTACACTCACAACTAAAGATTAATTAGCTTTAAAAACAATGTTTAGACAGCTCGTCTCTTGTTGTTAAATCAACTTCATAAACTTTAATTTCTGAGTTAAAACCGAATTCTTGATGACTTGAATTGCATTTTCATGGCAGCAGGAGGACTTTCATTTTTAAGCTAAACCACCTTGAAATGTTTTCCAGTGTACATATAATTTAAATTATCTAATTGACTTGTACAATTAATGTTCAACTCAACATAATGCCATTCCAACACTAAGCAAATATTTGTGTCCAGTGTATTTAAATATCTTTGAGTTAATCTTAATAAAAAATGACTTTCTGGGAAATGTATTTAGAGTCTCAACTTGAACCCATTTGAGTTGATCCTGCTGTATAGGCATTTTGAAGCACATTTACCGGGGAAAGCAGAACTATACACACCACGCTTCACCTCCTAATCTCTTCAGTAACATCCAGAAGTCAGGCTGTGAAAGGAATTGGTCTTTGAAATCCAGATGTGAAAGTTCAGCATGACAGAAACTTGGTGATGCAGTATTAGGTGACCTGTCGGAAATTATTCATCATCTCATTTGATGATTTATTAATGTTCCAGGGAGGCGAGGCAATAGACGAGATGGGACTGTCCTTCAGTGCAGTATGTTCCAGTTTCTATTATTTATACAGAAGACCAATGAGGGTGTGAAGAGTTCTACTTTTTTCAGTCCAAAAACATTAAATCTTTAATCATGAGCAGGTGTGTTTTGTATAAATACCAGTGACAATCATGTTGATAGTTTTTCAAAACTAATGGTCTTGATTAGAATTAAATTAATGAAGACAATAGAATACAGAGTAAATTCAAATCAAACATACATAGACAGGGATTTTTTTGTAATATGACTAAAAGCTAAATTACGAAACATACTAAAGTTTTTGTTCTTGTCTGTCAAACATCTGAAAACAAAACCCACAGTTCATTGTGCTGCATTTACAATTATTGCCTTTGGATAAAAATTTGTTCGATTTATACTTGTTCTGGTTACTTGATGTCTCTTGCCCATTTGAGCAATGCCCTTTATATATTTCTGGTACTTGAGTTTAATTTTTTCTTAAAAAAATAAATAAATAAATAAATTAGAAAGAACAATGAATAACTTACTAGGTTGAAGTGATGTTCCACTTTGGCATCTTCTTTCTAGTGATCACTAAGAGAAAACTTTCTTCTAAGAGAAGATCTGTTCCTCTATCTTTCAAAAAGGTCTCACAAAATAGTCTGTGCTCTGTTGTTTTTATTTGCTTGCTATTATTCTAGATCAGGTTCTTCCCATGTTTGGACACCTTCAATCCTTGTAGATGTTTTGTATCCATTGTATTGCTTCTGTTTCAGTTTCGCATCACTTCTCTCTACACGGCATTCTTTAACGTTGGCCTTTCATAACCCTCAGATTATGCTTTCATTCTGAACTATGTAGAAATTGAAAGTCTTTGGTGAACTCTGGATGATTTGAGCTTTTCATGATTTTGGAAATGTACTCTTACATGTGGAGGACGTTGCGTGGGCTGAAGCACGCATGGGTGCACGGCTGATTAAGCTTTCTGAGTGTGCAGAGATGCGCTGTCGGGGCTCCTCCATCTATTAGGATCTGAGGAGTTAAATGAGGCGTACACCCCCACTGCTTTGCTCACCTCGCATTACAACAACACTGGAAACCCAGAGACCTTCTTAGATTTTGTACAGCTGCACTTTTTATTGTTCAGCAGAAATTAAACTTCATACCACCTCACTTTTGATCTGAAGGGGAAAGGAAACCACAATGGAGACCAGCAAAAACTCGTGAGTCATTCATTCATCAGGTGAATCTCTCATCATCTCAGCTCAGGGAACAGTAAGAGCTTGACTACTGTCATATCAAAGGAGGCAGACAGTAAGTCTTTTTCACACACAGATTATGTGTGTGATATAGAAAGAGTGATTGTTGCTTAATTCTCTTTTTTTGATGCTTGCTTTTTAAGTGACGTTCAGAAAGCAGTCTTAAGAAAGTACTGGATTTTCTTTTTTTTTTTTTGGACATCTCATCTAGAGAATACAGAAGAGGATTAGGGCCACTGGGAAAAAAAGACTACTGTCTTTTTCAAGAATTCTGACTTGGTTTTCAGAATTCAGATTTTTTATCTCAGACAAAGTCTGAATTCTGAAATTAAAGTCAGAATTTTGAGATTGTTAAAATTCTCAGAAAAAAGTCAAAATTCCAACTTTTTTCTCAAAATTTTTAATTTTTCTCTTACTTTTGATTTTAATCTGAGAATTCTGACTTGATTTCAGAAGAAAGTCTGGATTCTGAGATTAAAGTTAAAATTTTCATTAAAAAGTTTGAATTCTGACTTTTTTCAGTGGCCCTAATCTTCTTTATTAGGAGGATATACCATCATCCAGTGGCTTAAACTATAACATGCAACACACACATCTGAAACTCCTTTGAGCTTTTAATAGTGTCAGCTTGTCAGAATATCACCAGTTTCTCACCAGTTCTCTAACAGCTCAACAGCTTTAACATCTTCTTGATAACTTCTGCTTTGAAATGCTACTGACTTCTCACTGTTTTTCTTCATAAGATGGCACACTTAAAAGAGATGGATGCAGATTGTTTCAGAATGCGCTAAGAATAGATGGACCTGTAAGTAGGGCTGGACAATAAATCAATAACAAAGGCACCTTATCAACAGCAATAGGTAATAAGTCTGATAGAATTTTTAATAGTTCCACTGAAGTCTGATCCAGAACTGCACAGGATTCTGGGAGATATTGGCATAGGAAAGGCTTTAGCCACTCAACCTCTCACGGTCAGTCAAGCAAGGTTGATGGCATCAACTAACTCACTTTCTCCTTGGTTGTCTAGCAACACCCTGTTGAGTAAGTTGTGCAGCAGTAGTTTAAACTTTTTCCATCATGCCTCATAACTTCTGGTCACATCACTATTTCAGATATCGACTGATTTGAAATGCTTATATTCTGATATGGTTTTCAGTCAAAACACATCATTGCAATATCAATATGCTCATCAAGAATTTTGAAAATGCAAATGGCTGACTGGAACGACCGTTGACTGTCAGCAGGCTGACTGATGGCTTCTGTTTAAAGATTTCATAAATACAAACTTATTACACCAATGAGATACTCATGCTGACTTAATTTCTATGGATTTACCAAGTCTAAATTTGAACAGTCCTGAGGCAAATCAAGGGCAGCATAAATGACTGGGTGTCATTTTGGCAGAAGCAGAAGGTGAATGCTGTACTCAGAACTTCCTCAATCCATAGACTATATCACCTTATGCATGCAGAATCATAGGAAGCTGGTGACTATCGCCAGGATAATTGGGAGAGAATCTGGGTTCAGTGAAGAAACTGACTCTGAAAATACATGGGTAAAGCATACAGTCTCCATTTAGAAAGATTCTTGGATCACCCAACACTGCTCCATAATACAGCCTGCCTAAGATATTGTTGTAAAACAAAGATAAAGAGATGTCATCCAAAATGAAACAAGAGGAATAGTTTCATTCTCAGTTTTGCAGCTCTTAAAATCCACTTCCTGATGAAGGAGTTTAGAAAGTGCAGGTTGAAGTTATCTAATTCCTGAGCCCAGATTTTCAGACAGATATTGTTATGGTCCGACCAGTAAGGCACAAGGACAAAGGCATATATAAAAAAGTTTTTCTATTTATTTTTCAAAAAAATCTTAACAAAAGGCTTTCAACAACAAATCTCAAAAATATAGCAAAATGGGCCCAAAAGAAATCATCAACTAAGGTAAACCTAACTCAGGATAACAAACCAAAAACTGACCTCACACAATGAACACACAGGGGAATTTATACACAAAGGCTAGCTTACACAAAACGAGGAGGGGTGGGAGATGAGACAAAGACAAACAATGCATAAACATAAATAACTAATTTAAACCAAGATTTTGTCTAAAACACAACTGCAAAAAACAAAACAACTTAACATCAAAAATGTTTTAGCAGTTTGCCATTAGTACAGAGAGAGGCAGATTCTTTTACATCAAGTCCCCTGCTTCCTGCAGCCTGATGGATTGTTCCACTTCTTGTAGACACGTGCAGAGGGGAGAGCGAAGGGGGCTTGAGCCCCTGCCCCTTTTATCCTGAATAGTGCCCTTTGACTTTTTCTTTTTCCAAAAAAAATTTTTTTCAATTTTTTTTGTTTATCTGTATGTCAGAAGGCCTTCTTGTGCCCCTCAGCAATAATATTTAGCTAAATATAATAATTTAGCAAAATAAAGTAGTCTGGCTGCCCTCAGTCTAATAATGATTCTCAGAGCCTCCATGTTGTTCAGACATGTCTGTCTTTATATCAGACATCCTGATATGAGACACGGTACTGCGACTGTCACCACGAGTCGCAACGCACCTTAAAGCCCCGGTACCACCTGCTGACTGTTCGCTCTGCTTCTCCTTAACATTACTACCAGGCGGGTTAAAGCCGCTGCTGACGGGATCTGAGCTGGAGGTGAGCGACTGTAAATAGAAGTTATTGCAGAACCTCAAATATTAAAGGAAGATTCGGCCCATAGCAATTGGAGTTCACAAAACAATCAACCAAAATTCTGTAGCGATAATTAGAACTGCAGCATAAAGCCAAACATGCCACAATTAAATGAATCAAAATATCTCCAAAGTATCGACAGACTGACAGAGAGGTCACAGGGGGATTCCAGGTAGATTCAGAGATGCACATCGCAGCCACTGTTCATGCAGGGCCAGCCCAAGGTAATAAGTGGCCTTAGACAGAACTCCCCCACCCCGGAAACCCTTCCTACTAAGAACCGCAGCATCACTAACATGTTTAAATATAGATAAGGTGAAGTCTGTGAAAGGGAGACCAGGTTTATTGGCAGAGTTTAAAATCAATCACCGATTATTGGTTATTTGCTGTGATGTATTTGTGAACAAACCCAACTGAAACACAAAGATTACACCATATTGTAGCCATGGTAACACAACAATCAAACTATCAAGATGATTCTATAAACTTCCTAATTAAATCCTACATGTACATTTTTTTCTCAACTGAATGCATTAAATAAAATTTTGTAACATTGTCATTGTCTATAAATGAATTCTACAGGTTTAGATCTATGGTCTGTGTTACAATTAAACCATTTCTAGGGCCCCCTGAATGGCCCCTACCAGCAGCTACTGAATTTTCTTTGCCTTGATATCCCAGTCTTCCAATTCTAGATCTCAGAGATGCTAACATCAAAAAATTATATAGAGTTACACCCTTTGAGCTTTTTTGATCTATACAGCAGTTTGCAGCCAAGTTGTTCTAGAGGACTGTGTTATAATTTGAGCAAAGGTCAGGGCCCCTGTCCCCCCGCACAGCGGGGGGACAGGGGCCATCTCCCCATGCATAACTATGTAGTGGGAAAGTATAAAAGCCAATGAAAAAAAAGAAACAAGTTCATTCTTAGTCTCCGGTGCTGAAGTCAAGCCAACACAAAGATGAAGACAGAAGATCAGCAGAGGACTGCACCCTGGAGCCATGGGGAAGTGGAGATTTTGCACTCTTAGAGGGGGACAGGATGATTATCCCTCAACCCTGGTTCCTGATTCGACTGCCACTCTGCGCTCAACCGAAAGATCTCAAGGCTGCTGCAACAGACTTGGTGGATAAAGGACTGAGTCTTGGAAGGACAACAACCAGTTCTGCTTTGCTTCCATTCAGAAGGGGATTTTGCCGTACAAAGACAAGATCCAAACCAAGGACATCAAGCCTTCTGTTGCCAAGATCCTTCACCATCTGGGTGTGAGTTGAACTGCATCCCAAAGCCTCTCTCAGTTAATTAGTAACACAGTTTAGGGAAAGGTGATAGGAAGTAGTGAGTTTGATTTTTATCATTTTGTGTTAAATTTCTTATATTCAAATTAATCAAATCTGTTGTTACTTACCCCTGCTAATGCTTGCTAAATAAAGATTCATTAAAATTCTAATTGAGATTTGTGGACAGTCAAATTAATTGAGTCATTTACTGAGTATGGTTTTTCTAATTAATGTAAAATGTCTGAGCATGATTCTAGAAATGTGGTGATTTCAGACGTCTCTTTAGTGTTGATAAAATAATGACCTTGGGGCTTATGTTGAGCCAATAAAAGTTGTCTAGTCGGTAACAAATGCTCGTTATTGATAGAGAGAGAGAGAGCTACTGTTAACAAGAGTGGTTTTTGGAGTTATGTAATTGCAGGGTTATTCAGTTGATTGCTTCATAAACTGAAAAGGTCATAACTTTTGGAATGAAGGTAGTTAAAGCTAGATGAGTCTCTCTCGTTACCAGCTTGAATGGATTATCTTCCCTAGACCTGTTTCGGAGTGAGACTCAAGGTTTTAGAGATTTTCCGGACCAGTTAGACTGACCAGTTAGAGCTGGTCAGTAGACAGTCCATGGGAGATGAGAGGTTTAGGGTGGGGCTGGCTATTGCACAATAACAGTAGTTAATGATTCAAATAAACAAAAGGTGTTTACTAAATGTGTGCACCCATAATAGTAAACAACCTAATGCGATAACCACCACAAAAAGAGTGAAATTATAAATATATTGTGTGAAAATTATAAACGTGTTATGTGAAAACATTTAAATAAGTACTGACACTGGGGAAAAGATGGAGGAACCTCCACAGATATCCTCTGAATTAGATTGTTTTTTATTTTTTAATTAATCGGACAGGCCTTCAGTATGTGATCTGCACATTGATGTACATAGAAAAATTGTGAAATTCACTTTATAACTTTTAAATAAAATCTGTGCACTGATCAAAGGAAGTCCCTGAGCTGTTCCTGTCGCACAAATCATCATGTTGTCTTTACCTGGCTTTGTTCTTCATTTGTGAGCTTTCTATTTCAACTTTTTAAGCTTTTCACATTGCTAGATTTACCTCTCCCTGACTGTCTCCCCCTCATTACAGTCTGGCCCTGTGTTTTGCATGACTTTAATCCTCCCCCATTTCAGTCTATAATTCATTCTGTCAAAGTGCTTTCAAAATCACCATTGCAGATTCTTTCCAGCTTTTCAACTTCTGCAATCCAATTTGATGTCCTAATGATCAACCCCCTCCCATGTTTCCCCACTGAATTCTGAAGGGGAGTATATCACCCCTACTATGAGACTAATTTCCAGGTGCAGCCATGCTGTGATGAATTGTCATGTTTTGAATCATATGGATCTGAGTAACAGGCTCTGATTGAGTCTCTAAGCTCATTTTGTGCTTAGAAACTCAGTCAGAGTTTTTAACTACACTGCTTTCTGTAGTCACTGTGCTTTCTGTTCATTTATTGTTGACCTTCCTCTAAGCTTTCATAAGGGTTATTAACAAATTAGGGTTACAAAAAGAAAAAGCTCCTGATGTTTTACATTGTTAGGTGTGAAAAAATCCTGACAGCTTTTTAAAATTTAAATAAACATGAAATGGAATAAATGTAGGATTTATAACTGTTTTTCCAATTGGTAATCATACACGTGGTTTTGGGTCTGTTTCCTGTGCTGCGTCTCAGTCAGACAAAACAAATTTTCCTGCTGATCCAAGGATTAAAATGCAACGCCCTATAGCAGTTTGCCTCTCTGCCAGCATTGTGAACATAGATTGTGTGTGTGGCTGAGTTGCTGCACTCCTCTCTGTATAAAATTCTGTGTCCTGATAAATCAGCAATGACACATACAGTGAGACACAGCCCTAAAAACCCACCCAAAGTCTTTTTCACAGTTGCCATGACAATGGGCGTAAAAAACAATTAGGAGAGGATTTAAAAGCTGATTGGCTGTGTATAGTTTAAGAGGGAACAGATAACTGCTGCTTTGGAGACAAAAGGATGATAAAACATGCATTGTAGATATGACTCTGTAACAATGGCCATCTGCCTGAAACTTTTTTCCTTAAATCTGAGATAAATTCAAACTTGCAAAAACCAGACGATTGTAAAAAGGATACAAATACCACCCTAAAGTGTCTTGGATATTTCAGTATGTTTAAAAAGTGTAACTTGGACCAATTAATTGTTTATATATACTCATCAACCACTTTCTGAGGTACAATGTGCTAGTATCAGGTTAGACCCTCTTTTGCCTTCAGAACTGCCTTAATCCTATGTGGCATACATTTGATAAGGTACTAGAAACATTCCTCAGAGAATCTGGTCCATATCGACATGATAGCATCATGCAGTTGTGCAGATTTGTTGGCTGCACATTCTTGATGTGAATCTCCCGTTCTACTACATCCCAAAGGTTCTCCATTGGATTTAGATCTGGGGACTGTGGAGGCCATTCAAGTGAACACAAAAATGAGTTCACTGTACTGAAAACGACAGTCTGAGATGGTTTGCGCTTTATGACATGACATGTTATCCTGCTGGAAGTAGCCATCAGAAAATGGGTACAGTGTGGTCATAAAGGGATGGACATGGTCAGCAGCAATACTCATGTAGGCTGTGGCATTGACACAATGGACAATTGATACTAATGGGCCCAAAGTATGCCAGGAAATCATCCTCCACACCATTGCACCACCAGTCTGACCCGTTGAGACAGTATGGATCCATGCTTTCATGGTGTTGACACCAAATTCTGACCCTACCATCTGAATGCTGCAGCAGAAATCAAGACTCATCCGACCAGGCAACGTTTTTCCAATCTGCTATTGTCCAATTTTGGTGAGCCTGAATGAATCATAGCCTCAGATTCCTGTTTTTAGCTGACAGGAGTGGCTCCCGGAGTGGTCTTCTGTTTCCCCCAGAAAACTTGCTAAGCCCGGTGGTCGGGGCACCGAGGCTATCCACCGTGTTTTTGTGTTAAAAGATGTAAACTAAACAGGAAATGTAAAAATATTACTGGGTAATTATATGTTACGGGAAAACAGGACCAGTGAAACGCTATTTAAACCCACAACTAGTCTTAAAAACAACAAATTAAAAAATACAATTAAAATGAATATCAATTATTTGCACTTCTGTTTAATCCAAATTAAGTCAGAGGCTCCTTAAGGTCCCCCAGGGCTTCAGGGCCCCATAAATGCTAATAGTTTAATACAAACCACAGATACATAAATATAATGTTTATTTATTGAGATGATCAATGCTGCAAAATTTGATTTAATGGTTTCAGCATACATAAATTAAAAGATTTTAAATTATTTAACATTTAAATTTAAGATTTTAAGGAGCTGGCAAGTTTACTTTATAAAAGTTCATAGAACAATATTCATAGTTAAACTATTTTGTTACCATAGCTACAATCTGATTCTATGAGTTTTAATCTTTGAGTGTAGCTCTGTTTTTCACAAATACAAATGAATAATCTGCAATTATATTTTATTGCTTTTTAGGTTGGCCAATTAAAATACTCCCCTTCTCCCAGATTTCACTAAATCTAACAGAAACTGTTAGAGGTGCTGATGTTTTTAGCAACAAGAGGGGCCCAGTCAAATTCTGCTCCAGGCCTCAGACAGCCTTGGACGTCCCTGCAGGATGAATTAAATCTGCTGCACTGCGCAGTGATGTGCAACAAATTTAATTAAATTTAATGTTGCTAATGTGGCTTTAGTAGCTCTTCCATTTTGTGTCTGTTGAGTTTTAAACAAGGGGACGCAGAAACTATTTTGGTTGGTTGAGTTTATGGGACGACTTTTATGGAGTTAAATTTGTTTCACAATTATTCAAGCAAAAAAGAAAAAAAAGTCGAACAAAAAAAGTATTATTCAAGCAAAAAAAAAAAACGTAAGTTTTTGTTTGAGATTTAAAGTGATGCTCCTTTTTTTGCATGAATTCAAGGAGTTTTGCTTGAGCTTCTCAATCTTTTGCTTGCGATTCTCACATGAACATCTTCATAAAATTACACCGTTTATCAGCTACTAAAGTGTCCACCCTTTTTCAAAGAAGAAATCTTCCACAACTTTTGACGACAGTCACATATTTTGTCCCGCGGCATACAAAATGTGCTAACATTTATCTGGTGTTAGCACTAACTAATGTTAGCACTAGGTAAAGTGCATAAACTAGGCTTGTGTAATATTCGCCTGTCTTTATGTTGAATTCGTTAACCAGCACACCTCTGTCGAGTGGCATTAAGCGTGGAAAATACCAAATGTATCTGGGGAAAATATGTGTTAAAAACTGTTGTGTAATACTCCGTGTGTGTCTATTGTAACGATTCTGTGTTTTAGTTCTGCTGGGGTCCATATGGTTATGTGTATTTGTTATAAGTTGCATTGTGATCCTTATTGTTATGTATAGAGTGTTATGGGTTTCCCCTGTCTGACTCTGCTGACTCCCACTCACATGTGATAGGCCTGTCATGTGGGCGGGGGGATCAGGGGAGCGGGAGGACCAGGACCGGAAGTAGGGAGAGTTCAGAGTTGGGTTAGTAGTGAAGCTGTCAGTTGAGTGTGTCGGTTTGTTAGAGGTGTGAGCTGCAACCTCAGGAATAGCAGCTCATACTTATTCTAATAAACCCTGTTTGGTGGGACTACATGTGCGGTGTGGGCGTCATTACAGTATTGTCTAGCTTTGTAGCTAAAGTGGGAAAACACAGCGGATCGCTGCACCAATGTTATTAGGTTCACGTTAATGTGCACCACACGTAAAGTGACTGTACAGCTTATTTATTTACCAAGCACATAATCAGTGCTGTGGATGAGGTGAAGCTATGTAACTCTTAAATATATATTTTCTTCCAGATGCAAAATGAAAAACCAAGCTGGTAGATTACAGGCCGAAGGAGGATATTCACATAATTTTTTTTTTTTTTTTTAGTTTGGTGTATATGTCTTGTACTTAGTTTTATTTCGAATTATATGTAATATGCCTTTTACTGTGTTATGTTATGAAATTAAATTGGTGTTCTCCTAATTCCCTATTCTATTATGACCAGCAAAGTGCAGCTGAAGCAGGACAGCGCTTGTAGGTATTACTGAACAGAGCGATTCCTTCAGCTGCTAGAGAGGATCAGAACATGAGGATGGAGAGACCAGCAAGTGTTGAGTCAGAGATGGCCAGATAGAGAAGTAGGTGTTGCTTTTAAGGGCCAGGTGTATTTGGCTAACTATATTTCTCCAAGTCAGTTTCTTTATTGGTTTTAAAACTAATGTTCTAACACATAAACTACTGCGTACGTGTTGATAATGGCACATTGTAATAAAAATACAAAAATTACCACCAACATCCTGGCAGAAGCCCAAAACAAGTTTATATCTGAGCTTTTTTGCATCTGGAATACATTAAAAGCAAATTACCAAATTTGCTTTATACCCTGTTATGTTAACGTTCTATTATTTCTCCCTTTTTCATCCTCATTGCAGCTGGAGCTGGACTGGAGTTCTGTTTGTCTTTGGTGGCTTCCTGGACGGAGACATCGGCTGAGCTAAAGCTGCTAACAACGGAATATTTTCCCTCTCTTATCATAAACTTTGCTTTTCTTCAACATTGAAAATACTCCTACATCAGTGGTTTTTTTAGTGCAGCTATTGTAACACTAAATGCTAGGCAGTCGTAATGAATTCTGAAGTCTTGGTGAGGAATGTCTTAGGTGTCCCATTGAAATTTTAAACTTGGTATTTTATGCAACTCTTAACGTAAAAATGAATTTATATGCAAACATGGATTAGATAATTATGCCATTTTCCACAAGCAATCAAGCAAGGACATTGTTTTTTTGTTTTTTTCAAAATTGTGTTGCGCTCTTGAGCTGTCATCAAGGTGATATTTGGAAAACTTTTACTTTTATTTATTAAAAAAAACATGAATAGTTCATGCAACAACTTAAAGAAATCATGAATGAAATAGCAGAAATAATTCTAGATTCATCTGCACCAGCCATTCACATAAAAATAAAATTAGCTGTTAAGTTAAAAATTCAGGCACTTTTTTCAAATACACAAAAAATAAACAAATACACAACAAAATATCAGCTTATTCGATGCCATATCTATTCAGCATAATGATTTTCAAATGTTTTTCAAATGCACAAATAGATTTAGATAGTTTTATCTCACTGTCATGATTGAGCCTTAAACTGACATCTTTAATTGAAATGTGTATTGACACTTGTTAAAGTTTGAGAGCAAGTATGTTTAGTATGTTCACCTTCCATTCTTCAGATGGAAGGTGAACCTCGACCCTGGTTTCCCACCTTTGCAAGCCTCTGATGGAGGGGTCTAAGACTAGTTCTTGAGATATAATGTCTTGCAGGTTTTAGAAGAGTCCCTGCTACAACACATGTGAATAAAATGATTTAATTACCTCTTAGCATGCCAACTAGTTTGGCAAAGGCCTCATAATGAGCCATTTGATTTAGTTGTATTGGCGCATCTAACATTTGCAGGACAGTAGATCTCAAAACTAGGGTTGAAGACTTGTTCTAACAGCTTTTGTCCTAGGAATCTCTCATTTTAGCCCCATTCATTTTCCCTGATCAGCTGTGTTGACAATAAATTTCTGCTTTGCTAAAAAATATGTTCCTTCACACATGATTAAATGCCAATAAAGCATGAAAACAAGGCAGAAACTGAGAAATATATGCATGCATAATGTGTGTGGTGACCTAGATGTGTGCAACATGTAATAGAGCTGAAATATGACCAGACACACCTTTTTTCAGTCTCATAAACCACAAAACTTGTTGCATTGTTTAGCTGATGTTTCAGCCTCTTAGAGCTAAGTAGGACCAGCTTCCTGAATAATCACAGAAACTGTACGCCTCAACTCTACTCTGCCTGTTTGAAACTCAGAGTTTCGTGACTGATGCGTCTTTGAGCAAGACACTGCTGCCTGATGGAATTCATCAGCAGTCTCTAATTTCAGGCCAATTAACAACATGCTGTGGAAAGAAACATGAGGAGGCAAGTCGATGCTGACTGACTGCTCACCTACTTTGCACCACACCAATACTCAATATAAACTCCACAAATCCTAGCTTTAAATGTGACATTTTCCAGCAGCATTTCAGCTCTGGTGAGACAGGAGGGTTCTGTCTGCAGCAGAGGTCCATCACATTTAACAACAATCGTCCACTTCTGTGCACATCAATGTGCTGATCTACAAATGGCATTGGTGCACATCTTGCAGAGTCTACCATGTTAGAGACTCTTGTGTAATCTGTTCCTTTTTAGGATGAAGTCATACTCCTGCATCCTGTTACTATGGAGACACAAAATTAAACAAGAAAAGACACTGGATTAGAATGATGTTTCACAAAATAAAAGAAGTTCAATATTTTTGTTGATGAAACTATTTCTCAATTTTTGCTTTTAAAAATGATTTTCCATTCCTAAAATTCACCTTGTTTTGACAGCTGTGTTACTATTTTGTCTTTTAAGAGATACTCAGGAATATGAACAGACTTTTTCCTTGTGTCCTCCTCTACCCTCCCTGCATCTTCTAGGGCTTTAACGCCTGCTGACAGCTGAGTCAGTGGGGGAAGGTTTTTCCCATTCTTTGTTTCCTGTAGGTGATAGAAGGAGAAGGACAGAGACTAGTTTTTTTAGAACACTTGATTTTGAGATGTGAGAAAAGTGGCACCATCTGCAAAGAATGCATGGTGTTCCTGAGTTTAATCTAATGTGCCTAATATCCATTATGTGGAACCAGAAGTGCCTCTCAAAATATTTAAAAAAAAATTTTTTATGTCTTATTACAACCAGAAATGTAAATGTATTTTATTAGGAGTTAATGTTACAGACCAATACAAAGAGGCACAGACATGTTAAATAATAAGAAAATACAAAAAAAAACATGACATTTTAATCAAACCCCTAAGCCAACATTTGGGAGTGTTTATCAGCTTTGCACATCCAGAGAGTAAGATCGGACAGAGAGGAGCCTGTGAACTGCAATTCATCTGCCTGGCCCACACCATCCTACCATCACCTTTAAACACCAAGAAACTGAACCTACAACGCTTGAGGCAGAGAATGAATTCTCAACCCAGACAAGACATCAACCAGTTTCTGGTTTAGCACCTTGGCTTAAGAATTAGAAAAACATCATTTAATTCTGATACATACAAACAGAAGGAAAAGGGAAACAATATTATAAGTTGTTGGTGGATGGGTTAGAGAAAAACAAACATTCAAACCCCAAAATGATGATGAGATGAGACAACATTTCTCTGTAATGTCCTTAATGTCCTTTACTTCTGCAATAGCTTTAGTCTATGTTTGCATTCAGTCAGCTCATCTACTAGTAATGTGATCTGAACAAGTACAATGCGTTTTTTCCACACTAAGACACAAAGTGCTTCATGCCTGAAGTGTTTTGTTAAAAATGCTTTGGTAAACAAATAGGAAGCAGGTCTAGGCTGGATGTGAGAGCAGACACAGACCACTGATGTTCCATGACAGCTTTATGGCATATCAAATTCATAAATAAAACAGGCTAGATTTCCTGGAATTTTTGAGATGTTTGGCCACTCATTAAGAAAATGAACTGGAGAGTAACAAATATTTTGCTCTTCATATTGAATCTTATTCTTCTATGGAGTTTTTAAATTAATAAAAACTCCATAGAAGAATGGAGTTTGTATTGAGAACAAACTGCTAAAGAGTTTGTTCTCTTTCAAAACTCTTTAGCATACAATTGTCCAGCCAAGCATAAGCTGTAATACAAATCTTAAATAACAGAGAACAATTTGTTTAAATGTTTTACAAATTACAAAATTTAGGAGTATTGCTCTTTAACATTTCTTCTATGTTAGAAAATTGTAAAAACATATTTAATATCTACATCAACACAGAGTTCATGAAAATACAGTTAACTGTGAACTACAACAAAGCTTCAGTTGGAAGAAAAAAAATACTGTAGATTGACAGAATTCAATCAATACAAATTATGGATCTGGTCAACAAGTCTCTCACTGCAATTGATACAATTTTCTTAACGAGAAGACGGGGCAAAGAAGAGCCCTCTTGTTCTGCGGTGACACACCCGGAGGGATGCATCCTGGATTTACTTGGATTCATGACAACAGGATTTCTACTGTTTGAAGCTGGCGAACACCTGGCATTTTGTCAAATTTTGTGGTGGATTGGGGCGACTAGTGAACACTCAGACTAACATGCTGTGGGACTGAGGGGCAAGTTGGATGCAATTCTTGCTGAGATTCACAAGCCAGCTGTGGACTTTAGAGCTCACTAGCGGGATGGAATCGATCTTGGCCATATCCTTCCCAATGTTGTCAATTCATCCTACTTATCTTTTATCCAGAGAAACTGCTATTAGTTTATAAATTGTGAAGTATTTATTATTCAGCAACTCAGAATAGGATCAAGTTTTATACTTCACTCAACCCAAAACAGGAATAAAACCTAATATTTAGTATGTATGTGTGTGTGAGTGTATGTGTATGTATGTATGTAATATAGGTTTTTTTAGGGTTGTAAAGACATAGGATAAATTGAATTTCTGGATTAAATCAGTTGATGGTGGTAATACACCAAATCTGTAAGCTGCCAGTAAACACCATAGAAGAAGAAGAACAAGAAGCAAGGTTTTTCTCAATATCTATATTTCTATCCATCCATCCATCCATCCATCCATCCATCCATCCATCCATCCATCCATCCATCCATTTTCTAGCACCCTTGTCCCTTAGTGCGGTCGGGAGGGCTGCTGGGGTCCATCTCTAGCTAACATTCTGGGCGAGAGGCGGGGTCACCCTGGACAGGTCGCCAGTCTGTAGCAGACTGGACCTTCTTGCCAAGATATTTGTTCAGTCTTGGCAATCAGGACCAATTCTTTTACAATTATTTTCTTTAGTGTTTGATTTTATTCTGAAACAGATTAACACATTTTTCATATGGGTAATTCTGCCTCTGCAATCAGGCAAGATCTCTCTGCTCTGTTATTGTCATGACCAGCAGTAGCTAAGTTTAACTCAGAGATTCCAGGAAGCTTTCTTCATTTCTGTCCATTTTTGTACCTCAAAGCAATAAAGAGAAAGAGGAGAGCTGAGAAGAGCTCTGCAGTTTACTTCACTTTAGTTTCCAAGATCAGCAGGCGGAGGCTACAATCAATAACAAACACAACCTAAAAGAACAACTAGATTTAATTATGGAGGTGCATGTTGGCAGGGATGGATGTGAACATTTGTGCTAAAGTGCAAAATATGAAAGGCAATACTTTAAACTGAAGGTTATTTAATATTTAATGCTGCGCATGCAACAAAAACAACTGTTATGAGGAAATATTTATTAAATTGTTCATATTGATATCATATCTGGTATACTCAGAAAGACATAAAACTGCTCTCTACCTTCATGCTAATTAGACTTACAGAACAGTTGTTAGTCGAGTTCAAGGTGCTGGCCTGAAGATAACATTCTCTATTTATATTTCTTAACAAAAACATTTAATTTGAAGGAGTTTTACATTAAGACTCTAAGACTATTAGATACAAATATTTCTTGTGTAGAAATCCCATGAGTTGTTTTATTTTTTGTGAAAGTCTGTCACTGTTGTCAAATTATTTAGCTTTTCAAAAGGAAACTGCTGTGGAAGCTTTGTATATTCTAACAGAGAACATAAAGTATGCAGTGTAATGTCATAACATGTCTAGTGTTCATTTAAATACATCTTAATAAGCACTGATAAAATTATAAATATTTTAAGATAATGAACTTCCAAATATGTTTTCTGACAGCAATGACCTTATCCATCCATTTATATACTGACAACTTTCTCTAATGAACCAAAATATTGGACTTTTTTTTAATCAGTTTGCATAAGATCTGAAGGCTTTCAGAGTCACCTTTATACAAAAGTAAAGCATTAAACAAAAGAAGATCTCTGTATTTTGGTTTACCATCTGCAAGTAAGTGGTCAGCTGTTAGACACAGACAACAACAAAGACAACAACAGCATTATCTCTGCACATACTCCCGTTCCTCTTTTGTGATTTTTACATTCAGAGAAGAGGAAACAGAGCACCATGAACGAGCTAGGCACAAATTTCAGGACATCGTTTTTCCATGGCTAAAACATGGTTGTGTGTGTGCAATACATCCATCATTTATTCATTGTCCCAGCCTCTTTTATGGAAAAACCACGGACACCACATTCTTTCATGGACCCTTTGGCTGCTTCTTATAATTTAATGTATAGAAATATTGCATGTTGGAGCTGAAGGCAACAACAAGCCTTTTAAAGAGCAGCTGGTGCTTTTTGTTTGTGTCAGACAAAACAGCTCCCAGCACAAGCACAAAACATTATGAAATAGCATGAAATTTTGATTTGAACACGGATTAAAGAGTACAAGAACAAGTGAGGAGTGTATTCATTTAGAAGACCTGGCTCAAAAATAATCATGGGGACAGGAAAAAAGAAAACTAAACAAACAACTTCAAATTAAATTAAGCTTTTTATTTCTCACTTGTAAACATTTTCCTTTCCGGAATGCATTCCTTAAAATTTAACTTTAGAGGTGAAATTGGAATATCTATTTCCACATATGTATATATAATAGCATAGCAAAACAGTGCTTTCTGGTCTGAATGGAGAAGTCGTAGAAAGCTGTATGCTGCAAGTCATGCAGGGCAGAATATGATGATATGATGAAAACAAGATAAAATTTTTTAGTTTACATGCAAAACACACCACAACATTGTGGCGGCAGCCTCATGCTAGGGGAAAATTTCTTTTAAGCTTTTATCGAGGGAAGCTGGACAGAGTGTATCAGGGCAGTACTTGGAGAAAACCTGTTATAGACCGCAAGACTGTTGAAACCATAGAAGTGTTTCACTTTAGACCAGGACGGAACAAATAATCCAATTAGAAATCTGTGGCGTGGCTGGAAAATTCAGGTTCACGGGCGCTTCGGGTTTAATCTTTCATCTTCAGCTAATTTGAAAAAAAAAAAAAAAGAAAAATATGCAAAAATTTCAATTTCAAGATGTGCAATGTGAGCAGAAATATACCCTACAAACTTGCAGCTGTTACTTTATTGAAATATTGTTGTAATGGTAGTGTAAAAAGCTTGAAGAAGTAAATATATTATAAATGCTGCAAGGCACCATAAATTTTATCTTTTTTCTCTTTTTTGACACATTTTGTTTGTTACTGTCATCAAATCCAAGATTTGTTTTAATTGTAGTATGATTATGCAGAAAACGTAATGAAAATTATTCCTTTGTCTCTTCCTCTGTCTTAATAAGCCAGGATGCTTCCCTTTTTCAATGTAAATGCAAAATTAATAAATCAGTTTATCATAAAAATTAACTTCATGACCCTGGAGCATGTATTTCTTACCCTCATAGGTTTTGAGGTAATTATTTTCTCCTACAGTAAATTTCGCAAGACTCAGCAAACCCCCACCATCGAGAGCGGTCACAGATAAACGACGCTGTGAGGATGAAGCATTTGAATCCCTTGTGAAGTCGATTGTTTGTCCCATTTCACCAGATCCACCTACACTGTTTTTAGCCTGCTCATCGGGAGCAGATAAATTAATTAGGCAGGGATGTGGATAAAAGGGGGTATTGATTCTTCTCTCTATCTTAGTTTTTCTCAATAAATTCACTGGCTGGAAAGTCACAAGAAGGTGATAATCAGCTTCACTACAGTTCTTAGGAGAATGCAGAGGAGGAAAGCTGTTGATACCCCTCTGACCAAAAAGTTCACATTGTTTCTGAAATAACTTCAAACTGAAAAAAATCCACCAATGAAAATCAGACATAATTTCTGAATTTTGGTTCAACAGAATCACTTGAAAAAATAAACTAATGAAACAGGCCTGGACAAAATGATGATTGAAAAGACTGAGAATAATTTGACCATGGGGACATGGAACATTAAACTAAGGTGTGGCCTTTGATGTGTCTTCAAAATATAATCAATCAAGTTTATTTGTACAGCACATTTAATCAACAAGGCAATTTAAAGTGCTTTACGTCATGACAACATAAAATACATCATAAACACATTATATAGTCAACAATTGTGAAATCCTGTAAGAGACATTGCATTTTAAGTGTAATTGTTAACATCATCATTATACTTTAAAAATGTTAATTAATGTTCTTTTTATATTGGTTCGAAAGCTTATCTAACCAGGTGGGGTTTTAGCCTTAATTTAAACAGTTTCAGATGATTTGCAGTTTTCTGGAAGTTTGTTCAAGATTTGAGGTGCATAGAAGCTGAATGCCTCTTCACCGAATTTAATTAATCAACCTGCCTATTTAAAAGTGACAAGTAGTCACTGTGCTGTTTGGTGACATGTGTTCCAGTTGTCTCAGGAGATTAGAAAGAAAGTAATAGTCAGGGATGTTAAAGGTAAAATCCTTTGATAGCTGAACCTATTATTCAGAAATTTAACATCTATTGGTTGCCGGCACTTCTCTCAGAAGGAGAGTTAGTACCCAATCCAGCTGCAGCCCACAACAAAGTTCATTGAAAACCTTTTAGCTGGAGATTCAGCTGGGTTTAACGACATTTGTTCGAGTGACACATCTCGCTTCATTCCATAGGCTAATTTACTAGCGATCTGAGTCAAATTAGCTCCCATTGAACCCCACTCGTTAACAGTCACTCTCCTCTTTTTCACAACAGGCTCTTGAAGTTCTACCGGGTTAAAATTTGGTGACTTGGATTACGAGTCATAGAGTCATTGTATTTACTACGTGATTTATTGGCTAAAGCAACAGATCAAAACCTGCTCCACCTTTCTATCTTCAGAATCATTCACCATTGATAAATCATCAATGTCACCCATGATGAGCTTTCATCTCCACATGGGTGTTGAGGCCTTTGGTGCTGGCTGGAAGAGTCCTGATTTAGAAAAGCAGTTCCTCTTTTTGCCTTCGTTCTTTTGTCTTTGCCTTTGGTTTTGGGGTCTGTACTCAAATGATGAGAGAAATTCAATTTGGAGCCACAGGTTGCTGGGCTGGGGGGTTGATTCCCATATGCAGGACAGTCTCTATGGCAGTTCTTTGTCCATCTTGATCTTGGCTTGAATCTGCCTGGAGGAACCAACCAAAGGTTCCTCTTTTGCATTTGCTTTTATAGGGGTTTCCACCCTATTGATGTGCTTGCATTGGCTAGGATGGTTGCCATGCTTTTTCCATTTGCTGTCTGCTTGAGTAGATGATCTCAGATCCACCTTTGCGTTGGCGATATTATGTCATATTATGTGTTCTTGTCCCGGGGTTGCTCAAAGGTCACACTTGCTCAAAGGTCACACTCCATCCATTAGCCGGCACACTCAGGCCTTTTCTCAGCAGTCTTAGTCTATCATCCATCTGTTTCCTGTTTCCTGATCAGCAAACTCTGTTGCAGTCAGTCACATTTGCTCTCCAATCACTTCCCCCTTTTCCTAACCTTTCTCAGAGTATCTACCTCCAACACAGTGATCTTTGATTCCAGTTATACATTTTACATTGTCAAAATCATATCTATAACCTCTTTAGCTTCTCTGATTTAGCATTAAAATAATATTAAATACAAGTATTTTGCGTTTGCTCTTATTCAATTAATAAAAGTGTTTAAACTACGTTCTCTAAAACTTTTTGCAGGCTGGAAACTTACTTCCTCTTTTTTAGGAAGCCTGCTGTTCCTCTTTCATGGCTTGGCAACACTGTCTCTGCCTGACTGTAATTTCTTACAAACAAATACAAAAAGAAACAAGATTAAAGCAAAGCTTGCATGAGACGAAACATAAAAGCACAACCTCATTGATCTTATTGAAGTTATACTGTTGTTACTTTGTACGATTAATTTTAAAGGTAACTTCATGTTTTGTTACTGCTAAACTAAAATCTTCATCATGGGAATATTGGGATGGTCTCGGGTTATCTTGACACCTCTTAGTTGTCATGATGACGCTGGTTTCCTTAATGGACATATTCACTTACATGTTAACATTTTGAGGATGAAAGGTCCACATAACTGTGTAGTGCATTATTTCTCAAATAATGGGGTGCACGCCCCCAGGAGGGCATGGCAAGGTGTCAAGGGGGGCGCAAGAACCTTTGAGTAAAGACTTTGTCTTTACTCAAGATTATAAGAGGAAGCTGGAGAGGAAACTCCAGCGGAAAAACATGAGAGGTCTGGAGAGGGATGAGGACTATCACCGGGTTCAGATCAGCAAGCTGTGGAGTGGTTGAGGGCAACGTTGACAGAGCCAATGAACTCAACCTGTTTTTCAACAAATTTGACACTGCAGCCCCTGCACCTCCTGCTCATACTCCCATCAATGTCACTGCTGCTGTCCAACAACTCTCCCCTCCCACTCCTCACAGTCCTTCTTCTCACCTTCACCCCTCTTTCCCTCCTCTTCTACTCAGTAACCATCCCTCCCACCCCTCAGCTGGCCACCGCTACCTCTAGAAGAAACATCACCGCCAAAGATGTTAGAAGACAGTTGGTGAGAATGCACCTTTGCAAGGTTGCAGGCCCTGATGGTGTCAGCCCGAGGGTATTCAAAGCTTGCGTTATCCAGCTCTGTGGAGTCCTCCAGCATGTCTTCAACATGAGCCTGTGCCAACAGAGGGTCCCTGTGATGTAGAAAACATCCTGCATTGTTCCAGTACCAAAGACGCAGCGTCCCTGGACTACAGGCCTGTGGCGCTGACCTCCCACATCATGAAGTCCCTGGAGAGACTCGTGCTGGAGCAGCTCCGCACTCTGGTTCAACCACACTTGGACCTCTTGCAGTTTGCCTACCAGCCCAAGCTTGGATTTGAGGATGCCATCATCTTCCTGCTGAACTGCACATATGCTCACCTGGACCAGATGGCGAGCACTGTGAGAATTATGTTCTTTGACTTTTCGAATGCATTCAACACCATCCGGCTGACACCGGCTCTACTGGGTGAGAAACTGATGCAACCCAGGACACAATCTCTGTGTCCTGGATTGTGGCCTATCTAACTGGCAGACCACAGTTCGTGGTCTGCCAGTGTCAGACAGACAGACAGACAGACAGTTGTCAGCAACACAGGAGCTCCACAAGGGATTGTCCTCTTCCCGCTCTATACATCCGACTTCAGCTATTGCACTGAGACCTGTCATCTCCAGAAGTTTTCAGATGACTCAGCTGTGGTTGGTTGTATCAGAAAGGATGATGAGACTGAGTCATACAGGGCTGCTGTGGACAACTTTGTCACATGGTATGGATTGAACCACCTGCAGCTCAATGTGACAAAGACCAAGGACCTGGTAGTGGATCTGAGGAGGAGGATCAGGACACCGTTGACTCCTGTGGGTCAGTGTGTACATTTTGAAGAACTATAAATATCTGGGTGTCCACATTGATAAAAAACTGGACTGGGTCAAGAACACTGATGCTGTGTATAGGGAGGGCCAAAGTTGCCTCTACTGTCTGAGGCGGCTGAGCTCATTCAACATCTACCGAACTTTGCTCAGGATGTTTTATGACTCTGTGGTTTCCAGTGGAGTTGGAGTGGAGTTGGACTCTCTGACAGTGGTGCCAGAAAGAAGGATCTTGTCCAAGATGCAGGCCATCTTGGATGAGTCTCATCCACTCCATGACCTGCTGGCCGAATACAGGAGCACCTTTAGCCAGAGACTCGTTTTGCCAAAGTGCTCCACAGCGCGCCACAGAAATTCATTTCTACCTGTTGCTATCAGGCTTTCCAAAGCCCAAGTCTGTGCTATTTGATTCAAAATTTTCTGCGCTCATTTATAGGTTATATATCAATTAACATATTGTATGTTATTGCTTGTTATTTATTTATTTGTTTATATCTAGTCACTTTGAAATTATCACTCTTAGATATATATATATTTTACAAACTTTGTATTTATTACCTAAGATGGAGTAGATTTCAACAAACAAACAATTTCCCCTTGGGGATTAATAAAGTATATTCTATTCTACTCTAAAACACACTGGTGGAAACGGAGCTGAAGATACAAGCCTGAATGTTTTGAAACATATCTACCTTCATTTAAAACAAACAGAAAACTTAGTCTGACCCTACACTGTCATAAGCCACTGTAGCTCACAGAAAAAGGCTGATAAATAGACAAACCCTATTTATTATGAATTAAAAATGTAATGCTCTTTTTATCTCTTTTGATGAAAAATAAGTAATGTTGCAAATTTTGCTCAAAAATGTTTAAAAACTATACACTTTTGAAAATCAAAGTGGAAAATGTTTACAATTTTGAAAAATTTTACTGTGTTAGTCTAAAATTCACATCACATTCACTTTTTTCTTTTGAGAATTACATATACTGAACAATCTTGATTAAAACGTAAAACAGAATTTGGAATGAGTTTATAAAATGTTGTCTACAAAATACTTGAAAAATATGTGAGCATGAACATCAGAAATAACAAAAACAGAATAAATTTGTTCGCATTTATTCCTAAAATATATCAACTTGGTATCAATATTATCAATATTTTGGATCAATCTGCTCACCTCTACGTGCGAGGAGTTAAGCTACGGAGAAGAAGAGATGGGTGAGCCAGAGAAAAATGTCTTTGTAAAGAGAAGTACTGAGAATGCATGGGCTTGTGTATAAAACCTGTTTGTCTTGTATAACAGTAAACCTATTAATCATATCTCTGCCTTTTAGACAGTGAGCACACAAAATTAGTTTTCTAAGAACAAATTTGACTGCTGCACCAGGATACTGACGCAGTAATTGGTAGGGTGCCAGAAGATGGGATTTTGAGTCAATATTGAGATTAACTGACTTGGAAGAATCTTAAAGATGCATGGTGGTAATGGCTCTGCATTTGCTCATAAAACTTAAAACAAAAAAGGAAACCAAAAGAGCATGTATTGTCCTACAGGATGCAGTTTTATTATTTATATACATTTAATCACCTTTTGGTAAAAGTTAGTTTTCGGAGTGCTTTAGTACACAGCCCATCTGGTGACTTGGGTAGGGCTGCCACCTTTCAGAAATTACAAAAAGGTCCATGTTGTCCTACTCTCATGGGGTGGGATGGCTGCTGCAGTCATGCACTTTATTTTATGTCACTATTTCTTGTTAAAAAAAAAAGTGATTCATAGAGAAATCGTTAATACATAGAGGGTTAAAGAGCCTCAAAATTGTACTCCAATGTTCACCATATTTTTACTTGAGTAAAAGTATTTCCAAAATATTTAAAGAAATAAGGAGTTAGGTGTGGAGGCTGGTTGTAGACCAAATTTACCACAGGGGCCGGGGTAGTCAGTGTTTTTTCATGGAGACACTTAAAAGGAACAAAACAAAAAAAATCAGAACAATATTTTATCATTTGATATATTAAGTAAGGCAAAGCGTCTCCACAGATACAGGCTGATGACCCTGATCTAGCAGATGGAAAGAATGATCATCTTGATAGTTAAAAGTGCAGCACTATAATTTTCAATTCAGTGTTAAAGTAAGATTGTGAAGGTTAAAAAAATTCACCTCTGAATGTTAAAAAAAAAACAGAATTATTATTTAGTATAATTCCTTCGTTACCCCTGTTGGCCCCTTCTTTCTTTTTTTGTTTTAAATTTTATAAAACTTTGCAATATACACTCATCTGCCATTTTATTAGGTACACCTTGCTAGTACTTTGCTGGGTCCCCTTTTGCCTTCAGAACTGCCGTAATCCTTCGTGGCATAGATTCATTCCTCAGTGAGTCTGGTCCATGTCAACATGATAGCATCACACAGATGTGCAGATTTGTCGGCTACACATTCATGATGTGAATCTTTCATTCCACCACATCCCAAAGGTCCTCTATTGGATTGAGATCTGGTGACCGTGGAGCCCATTCGAGTTCAGTGAACTCATTGTCATGTTCAACAGCCCTGTCTGAGATGATTAAAGCTTTATGACATGGCGCATTGTCCTGCTGGAAGAAGACATCAGAAGATGGGTACACTGTGGTCATAAAGGGATGGACATGGTCAGCAGCAATACTCAGGTAGGCTGTGGCGTTGACACAATGCTCAGTTTGAACTGCAGCAGATCATCTTGGCCATGTCTAGATGCCTAAATGCATTGAGCTGCTGCTGTGTGATTGGTTGATTCAACATTTGCATTAAAGAGAAGTTGGACAGGTGTACCTAATAAAGTGGCTGATGAGTGTACTTCATTGCATGAAAGGTGATCTCTTACAGTTTTTCTCTCTTGCTTTGATGCACTATTCAAATTATCCTGAACATTTTCAGAACATTAACTGGAATTTGTAACAAAGGTATATATCTATGTCAATGAGCATGTCAGAATAACAAGTCCAGGTGTCACTGTGTGTGGATGAAAGTCAAATTGAGCTTCTACGCTCTTAATTTCCAAGTGAGATGAAAACTTTACATTATCTGAAAGGGAGACTTTGATTCTTTGATTTTTGATTCCTCTCAAGGCACCTTTTCCTGTCATACTTTTGTGTCCACCCAACTTTCTATTAATATGCTTAAATACAGAACTCTGTGAACAACCACCTTCTTTAGCAATGACCTTCTGCAGTCATTTTTAAAGACCACATAGGTCAGTGGCTGTCTTCTGGGCATCAGAAACATTTATGGATGTTGTTTTGAGTTAAGTAGATGAATGAAATGTGACACCAAAGTTTCTAAAATGTAACTTTTCTTAATCTTAAATTTTTGACATACTGAATTAGAGTTTTTATTTGGAATCCATAAATATTAAAAATATTTATGGAATATTATATAAAAGATTTATGTGTAAAAATAAACAAATCGTCATATGAATTCCACTTTCTGATATTTTTGCCAAATAAATCCGATAGATAGATAGATAGATAGATAGATAGATAGATAGATAGATAGATAGATAGATAGATAGATAGATAGATAGATAG
>CAEGAE010066244.1:17500-63287 GCA_903067095.1 Girardinus metallicus | reverse complement strand
TGCCCCTTTTTTTTTTAACATATATATATATATATATATATATATATATATATATATATATACATCTGCTTCTCAATTAATGAGAACACAATTTAAAATGCAGTACTTTGTGACCTCTGTGTAGCATATGGATTCATTTTCCTGGGGATGATGCATTGCAAGCGTTTATTTCTGTTCATGTGAATCATAAGTCCGTTGTTTTTGTAATTATAGCTTCCACCTAATGGGAACCCAAAATTCAGTTCCTCAGAGAATTAGAGAAGACAAATAAAACATGAATTTTAAAGGTAGGAATGTTATGGCAATCATGAGACTGCTTTTTAAATGCAACAATAATGATTTTTCCTGAATAAAAGCTACCATTTATTCCAGTCGCTGAAAAATGCGAAAATAAAAAGTATCAGATAATAATTTGAGGAACGTTTAACGCAATAAACACCTTTTAAAAATAATGATTTTTTTTTTCCCCTGAATAAAAAGCATTGTCAAACTGCCATTTATTCTAAACACTGACAAAAGATTAAAAAAAATAATAATTCGAGATCATTTTTGGAACGTTTAACGTAATAAACACTTTTTAAAAATAATGATATTATTGTGATATTTGGATCGCAAAGACGTCGTGTTTGATTGTTTTCATTGTTTCGTTTCATTGTATGTCATTGCATTCAGGAAAAAATTATTAAAACAACAACAACAACAAAAAAAGGTATTTTTGCTACAATGAAATCAAATTTTTGACGACATTCCAGTCTGATGAAGGGCACGGAAATGTCAGACCTTCTGGAGGAGGCGAATGAGAAGTGTGCGGGGTTGCTCGGGGAGAAGTTTCTGGGGCTGTCCAGGGGGCTGCTTCCTGAGGGGACAGCGAGAAAAAAGCAAACAAAGAGTCAAAGGAGGTCAGAGGACAGAGCAACGGGGGACGCTTTATCCTGTAACGCACGCTAAACCTGCGGATCAAAATGGCGACGTGTCACAGTTGGTACGGAAAGCTGTGTGGGACAAAGGATTGGGAAACTGATGGCGTTTAAGACGCGTAATGTTGATTTTTACAGCTCAAATTCCTGGGTAAGTCAGCCAAAATCACAAACTGTGATTCTATTGTTTCGTTCAACCAAACTCAAACTCCTGACTTTACTACCGTATTTTCTGGACTATAGAGCGCACCTCACTATAAGCCTCATCTACAAATAAAAAAAAAACAACAACTGTAAACGTACATATATAAGCCGCACCGGACTATAAGCCGCTGGTATCTCCACCGCTCTCGGTTTTGCTGCGTCCTTAATAAACCTGCTATTAAGGCTCAGGGTCTCCAAGGCCGAACCATGGATTTGTTCACGCCGAGCTTACGTGCAGCGGCTCTATTTCCCTCCTGTACTACTAACCAGATCGATAGCCTTCCACTTAGAAGCGGCATCATATGAACTTCTTCGTGTTGTTTCCGGGATGAGTTTGAAAACATTTCTCCGTCGTGCCTGCTGCTAGCATGAGCTTGTTCTAAATGAAAATTAGCGTTTTCTTCTTTGATTTCCTATTTTTTTTACTTCCAATGATTCACTTCCTGCTAAAGCGCCCCCTGGTGGTTGAAGAAAAATACACAGAAAAGCCGCACCGGGCTACAAGCGGCATGGTTAAAAGCGTGGGGAAAAAAGTAACGGCTTATAGTCTGGAAAATACGGTAAAAAAATAAAAAATAAATAAATAAATAAAAAATAAAAAATAACCAAAAAAACCTTTTCTGCTCTCACTTTTAAGTTGTTGTCACAATATTTCTTAACTTTCCATACTTGCTGACATTTTCACTTATAGAAATGAGGCTGATGTTTTGAAACATCAGCTGTGCGTTCCTTAAAGCATGACCAGTGCTTCACTACAAAGCGTGTAAATCAGAGTTGGGTTATATTACAAATCCCACAGTATCAGATATGTAACAGATATGTAAAATGTTGTTTTAATAAACCAGCGTATGTTCAAAAGCCATAAGAGACTGTGGTGTGATCGGAATATTTACAGTATGATTCAAAGAAACTGGATTTTGCTGAAACATGCATTATTGATCCGCTGAAGGACGGCATCACAGATCGATTTCACTAAGCCAGAGGGGTCAAGTTCATTTTCATTTCGGACCAAATCAAGTTCATGAATGTCCTCAAAGGGCTTGTTGTGGTAGAACGTATTGATGAAACTAACAAACTGTCTCTGTGTCACGAAAGTATAACATGACACAGATAATCTGTGAAACAGACTGAGCTCCTCTGCCTTCTCCAAGTGCAAAACTAGAAACAACCAATCAGACTCAGGTGGAGGTGCTTAGCGCTGTCAATGAGGCTTGTGTACACGCTGGTCACAACCTTCTTTCCTGCCCTCCCCCTTGCTCTCTGCTACGCTACAGATTCTTCCCGATAACAGAGTCTACAGGGAATGCTAATGCTAGTTAGCATAGCCACTGATGACTGCAGGTAAACAGGTTTTCCTGCAAATACACGTTTAGCCCCCCTGCTAAATGAGTATGTGCACATATAACAGCAAATACCCCAGCTTGATTGACAGCGCTAAGACCCGCCTCCTGACTCTGATTGGTCGAGACCTATACATTTCTTCAGATGGCAATAGTGGCAGGCGGAGGAGCTGAATATTTCCACACATTATCCGTCTTATACTGTCACAACATAGCGACGGTTTTTAACAAATATGTAAAAAAAAAAATATATATATATATATATATATATATATATATTATATATATATTAAGTTTGTTCAAAGAAACTTTTTTTTGGTATAGAAAAAAAAACCTCAGAAGCAAACAGAATCTTGCTGGAGAGAAGAAGGCAGAGACCTTTTACTGGAAATGTTAAGTAATGGAAGATCCTGCGCGATCCGCCATGAAGCGCCGGGCTTCTCTAGGGGGAAAGCTGCAGCACTTAGAGGGGACACACACACTTTAACCTGATCGAGACACACCGGCCTCGCTTCGACCTCGCTTGGTTTACAGCTAACTGCTCGGCTTGTTTAGTTAAGGTCCAGGAGTGTTTATGAGTAGAGAATGTGAACATTTAGCTCTTAGGTGTGTGAAAAATCTGTAGCAGACACACACACGCACAAAAGAAAAAACTGCATGAAGGTGATGTCTTTGTGTTTGTGCCGTTTCCACAGACGCACAGCACACCTGAGCGTCAGCACCCGAGGGACAAACACATAAACACATAACCATTTTTATTTCCTATTATGACGTCTGTTTTTTTTTTATTATACAAAATTTGAATTCTTTACTACCATTTCACTATTTTACAATCGCCTGGATTGGCTCTCAACCAAGATAGATTTAGGTTTAAAGTAATGAGTAATGTCACCAAGAATAAATGATCAAATGATCAAAATATCAGTGAGCTGGTTGGTAGCGAAAATATATAATTTATATATATATTTTTAATAATGGTGTGCAAAACTGAAAAAAAAAATATAAAAACCCTCTCCTACTGTAGGACAGCCTTAAAACAGTTTTTATTAATAATACAAAAACCGAGGAACCACTTGTCCTAATAAGGAACTTAATTCAAATTTAAGTGATTCGAGTCTCTATAAAATGTTAAAACACTCTCATACGAAGTAGAATGAATGTGCATAAATGCCCTGCAGAAAATGAACTCGAAAAGCAACACTAAACTGTAGTTTACATTCAACCAAGTTCTTGAAACTTCCTGTTAAAGAGAACTGAACACAAGCTAAGTGCTGTCATTCACTGGATCTAATTTCCAAGTAAACAAAACAACAGTGGAGTCAAAGCTGGAAGTGTGTCTTCCGCGCTCTCGTATCTCAGTAAACGGCTCCCTAATGGATGAGCAGAAGAAGACACAACAACACTCCCACACCTCCACCCATTTCCCCTTCAGTTTCCTTCACTGTAGCTTGTCTTTTCTTTGAACTCCTTACGCCTGTACATCGCCAGGTTTAGGAGCTACAAACATTTTTCTGACACATTAAATTGATATTCTCACTCTGAAATGACCTTAGAGTGGTTTAAATCATTTATTATAAATCACAACAATAGGTTGTCATAAGCAGGTTTTGGATTATGGTTATAAACAATTTCTGCAGGGCTCAATTCTTGGTCCACTTCTTTTTACTTTGTAAAATGGTGCAGGTTTCCAGATGTGTGAAACAAAAAAAAAAACAACAACTTTATTTTTCCTCTAGTGTCCACTCTTGTATTTTGGTAATCTGCAAATTATTGAAGAAGTTGAATAATTTTAATAACAACATTAAAAAGTTGAGAATTTTGTCAAGATGTACTGCAGAGGTGCAGAAGCTAACTTGCATACGTATAGACTAATTGAAACTAAACAGAAGCATAAAGTAACAATTGTGTGATAATGAATGATGACATTTCTTATTTTTTTAAATACTTTGATGGAATTATATTGTGTTTTTATGTATTGTTGGGTCTTAACGGATTTTATACTACTAACTTTTATATTTATACGTTTATACGTTTGACAAAGCCCAATTAAGGACAAACATTGCAAATGGAACAAAAAGTAATTGGGCCATATAAAAATAAACTCATAAATGAAAATGGAAATGAACTCCCACAGGTCATAGTGACTTTTGTTGCAAATCACGCTGGATTTCAGGCAGTAACGCGGCTCAGACGTCCATGTTTCTGATCATGTGTCAGGCCTCAGGTGGGCATTAGCAATCTCTCACAAACCGGGAACAATGAAGTCACTCAGAAGCTCAGCAGGACATCCACTGGTGATGGAGCCAAAGAGGAAACCCCTGGAGCTTGAATGTCAGCTTTAGTTCCACATAGTTGAAACTTAAGCAGTTAAAAATACAAGTTACACGTTGGTTAACGGAATTAATGTGTTCCATAATGTAATTTAAATTACAGTCACTACTTTTTTACCGTGTGCCATCGCATAAGCACCTCTGCGTAAAAGTCAGCCTTCAGAAAAGTCCATCTCTTACTTGTTCCGTCTGACTCATGTAATCATTAGCTGACTGTTAATCGGTCAACCCGAAGCCGGGCCAGAAATATCTCTATATGAGTCACCAAAGCCACGTTTCAATATTCTCCTACATCAATCAGAGTCAAACCAGACAAAACGTCAGAACCGGGGCCAAACGTTCAAGATGACATATCATCCTAGCCTATATAAAAAAGACCTTGCTATTCCTCTGTATGCGTTTCTATGTCTCACCTAAATCCCTGTGTACATTTGCAAATACCTGCAGTACTGACAGCCTGTGATTCAAACTACAGGAACTCTGGTTTTACTAACTCCAGCTAAGCTAGCTTAGATGTAAACAGAGTCAACATGCTAACACATGCTAACACATTCACAAGTGTCTTCAAATTCACTCCAGCACTAGTCCGAACAAAACCTCCAGGTTTATTAGAAAATGTTACAGACACAGACTGCACCTTATAAATGTGTTACCATAGTAATACATTTATAAAGTGTTACCATTTAAGTTAAGTTATCCTCCTTGAGTTCAGGTTTGTCAAAATGGATTCCTTGCTAAGCCTGCTAAGAGGAAAATGGTGGTGGTGGTAGGGAGGGAGTACCGGAGACCTCGAAACAATAAAAAAAAAGTAAGTATTTTCATCCTTATCCAAATAATTTTTTTATAATGTAATTTCTCAGTTTTGTAAATATTATTAGTATAGTATTCAGCACACTGTTGCATAAAAAAGTCCCTCAACAAACAGCTCTCACAGGCAGAATAAAACCGCTTGGAAAACCTTAAGAAGCCTCCATCACTTCTACATTGTTAACCAGTTTAGAAGCTATTTCTGTAAACGGTAAAAAAAGAAAAGAAAAGGCAGCAGCGATTTAATACCAGAAAGATAATACCAGCTAACCATTGGCTAGAGA
Source organism: Girardinus metallicus (assembly GCA_903067095.1). NCBI lineage: Eukaryota > Metazoa > Chordata > Actinopteri > Cyprinodontiformes > Poeciliidae > Girardinus > Girardinus metallicus. The sequence continues at coordinate 57,405 of CAEGAE010066244.1, read as the reverse complement.
TGCTAAAGTTAGCGACTGTTTTGGAGCCTCCTATGTGCTGTAAACTAAGGCCTATTTCACAAGTTATGAATCTATATTTGTTCACCTCTAGTTCAAAATCTAAGACTTTGACTGGTCAAACTACAATTAGATAATTCCACCATAAACCAGGATATTTTTTTAATATAGGCTAGCTTAGATTAGCCTATAAAAAATGAAAACAGAAAAATTTTTTATGCTATTTTCCTCTTCCACTAACAACTTTACAATCAGAAAAGCATAAAAATCAGTTTTTATTCATTCACACAGTTTGATTTTCTCCTCAACAGGTATGTTTTTATGGCCACTAATTTAAATTACGTGCCTTTAACCGGGGAGCCATGAAGGACATCGATTGCCACCATGGCCCTGGTGCCTACCCAATGTCATTGAATTTCCTTAAACTAAACCTCTTGAACAATAAACACGTTAGCTTAATGTTGACCAATGAAAACTCTGGTGACAATGTATAGCCATTCCCAATTCCTTGGCAAGTCAGTGAAAACAGTAATGCTAAAAAAGTGATGTAATGAGTGGGAGTCTTTGCAAACCACTTCCTCTGGTTCATCATTAAACTGGCTTGTATGGATACCACAAAAACAGCAGTCCAGAAAAAAACAAAAAAGACATCCACTCAACTTTAGGAAATGTAAAATAAACCACGTATCAAACATCAACACATTCAGACCTTCAGTAAGATAGTAGCAACTCAAACTCACATGGTTATTACCTCACACACTCTCATCCTTTAGACTTTACAAAAAAACACTTTAGACTTTACAAAAAACATACTGCTGCCAGACCTTCCATCTACCCAAACCACAAAAACAAGACAAAAATCCTCCCTATTAGATATCCCAGCCTTTTACGGTACCTTTTAGTGCGCCGGAACATGCTGCCGGTTGGATTTCTGCTGCGAATGTATCAAGGCACAAAACACAGGCGAAATTTCAGCCCGCTCTGACACATACGGTGGGTCCCACATCCTTTGGCGACTGCGTGTCTGAGCAAGTGAGTCCAAGAAGCAAAAGGTGAGGGAGGGAAGAGAGAACAAGAGAGAGAAAGAGGGAGTGCTGAAGGGAGGAAGGGTGGGTCGCTCTTATAGAAAGGAATAACAAAAGACAGCAGGGGATTATGGGTCGTTTTATCCAGGCTATGATGTACTTTTGCAATTTTTGCTTTCAACTCTGTTAAAAGCTCTCACTGCAAGGCACCATAAATGAAGGAAGCAGAGTAAAGAGATGCTGGCTTATCACAATGACTAAAGGGCGACCTTAGTGTGGATTGTTACGCAACGACGAGAAAGGGTTTGAAGTGATGGAAGATTAAGAGAGCATAGCTAATTGGGAGGTAGGCTACATACGCAGACAAGCTGTGAACGGATGGGTTTACCCTCGAATGGATGCAGCAGGCAGACCGAGTGAAGAGCCAACTCCACTCACCTCATCCATAATAGAGGGTGGACTAATGGCCTCCGACTGAGGGAGACGGCATGCGATGAGCGGGAGAAAGAAGCATGCCGAATCCCAAATTAAAAGATGACTTGGTTCAAATTTTGTTTACGTTGTTTTGGTCCATTTTCTTGCATTTTATTTTAAAGCACTTTTAAAAGAGAAGAAACTCATTTGTTCCGGCAGGTTTATGTTTGGGAGGCAGATTCCTTGATGGACAATGACTTTGCAATTTCCATCCATGAGTTTTCAGCTGTCTGACTATCTTTGGAGGTATTTTGTAAGCTTGTAAAAACGAGGCCTTGTCCTACACCGTTTGCTTCGTCCAGAGGGTCTGAGAAACGATTGATTCCTGGAGGAGGCGTGGACTCTGTTGAGGTTTTAAATTGTACCCAGTTGCTAACATCTGCCCGTGACGCATGAAATGCATTACTAGCTCGATGCTAAGAAGCTGGAAATTGTCTGAGCTCTAAACAACCATCCTACAATGCTAAGAGAGAAGTGCAGGACCAAATGAGGTGACTGTTAATGTTGATTCAATATTTGGAAACGTTGCCAATTCGGACTGAACGACTTCGTTCGCTTCCTACAGTTGCTATTGCTAAAACTACAGGCAGACTACAATTCTAAAACAACGCAGAAAATTGAAATCGTCTTTCACAACTTGCCCTTCTGTTTGCTGATTGATCCGGTGGAGAGTCTATTGGAGACAATCCAAGTCAATGGGAGAAATCCTCCCTGTGAACAAGACGATACAATTTTGTCATGTTGCTAGGCCAACGAGAGCCAAGTTTGACACTTCTGATAAAGTGTGAGAAAGCCTTAAAGCTGCATTATGTAACTTTTATATAAATTTTTTTTTACATATATTTGTTGAACCTGTCACTGTATAATGACACTACAGTATGACACAGAAAAGCTGTCAAAAAAAAATCCAGCTCCTCTGCTTCCTCTCAGTGCTAACTACAAACAACCAATCAGAGCCAGGAGGTGGGTCTTAGCGCTGTCAATCATGCCCGCTCATCCCTCCCTCCTTACTCTGTGCTACCATGTGGCTTGCGCCTGCCATGAATGCTAAGGCTAGTTAGCGTGGCCAATCATGACAACGGATAAACAGTTTTCATGGAACAGTAAGTTGTTTCTCCGCCATTAGCACATTTAGCAGCATGTTCAGAAGGTTGATTGACAGTGCTAAGACCCTCCTCCTCTTGGCTCTGATTGGTTGTTTTAGGAGAGGTGCATTTTTTTCAGATGGCGATAGTACCTCACGGAGGAAGTGGAGGACATCGACCTTGTTGCAGATAATCTGTCTCATTTTATGGTGACGCGACATAGTGACAGCTTTAACAAATATGTCAACTATGTGTATTTTATAAAAACTTTACATGCTGCAGCTTTAAATGTTGGAAGATGGCAGAACCGTCTCCAAGGGTTGAGAGAAAGATAACACCCTTTACAGGCCTTTATATTCTGTGAAAAACAAACCTGTATTATACAAAAACAGAACAAGAAAAGAGCTAACTTGTATAATATTATCTACTCAAAACCTCTCAATAAACCCCACTTTAGAACAACAAGACAATCACCATAAGTTAAACTAATTTATTCTATTTATGCCTCATTTTTGGTCTCACTGTATCGCAGCTACGCATTTCACTATCAAAGTTCATTTTTTCATGTGTTCTACTCAAATATGTATCATCAAAACAAACTAAAATATTTAAACAGTTTACACCTTGTCTCAAAAAATCCCGTTCGTTTTATCCATAACAGAGGATGAAACCAATCAAAACCAGTCCATCACCGTGCTTGTCGGCTGATTGCGTTTTTAAGTCAAAAAACTTCACTTTGACTCCTTCTTGTCAGGTCTCTGTTTATTCATAAACATCATCCCTGCTATTATTGTTCATATTTAGAGTGAAAACACCCAGAAAGGAGAAACAAAACAATAAAATGCTCAGAAAGGTAGGCGGGAGGGTGGAGGGGGGGAGGTAGGAGGGAGTGAAAGTGATGTACTAATAACCAATAATCAGTGGATATGAATTATTTTCAGCACCATGGACAGAATCCACAGATTTTAGCCGGTCTTAATCAGATTCTCACACACTCCACAAACCTCCTCTTCCTCGTCTCCCACACATGGACTACACACACAACCACCAGAAACCTCAACGAAGCTCTCCAGCAACGTATCCGACTCACACTGACACACCAGATTCATGTGCATTGCTCTACCGTTCGTTTCACGAAAGACGACGCGGCGAGCGGGACAGGAAGTGAAGAAAGGCTAAACACTCACCTGCTGTTTTTGCGCGGCAGCGGCAAGTCCTGCAGCAAAGCAACAAAAGAGAAGGAGGAGAAAAAAAAAGAGATCAGGTGCAAAAAAACAACAACAACAACAACAACAACCCCCCAAAGTTAATTCATGTGAACATTTAAAGACGAGTGCAGCATTTCCTGGATGACATCATCGGTTGTTGGCAAGCTCTGCTAATCCAACTCATTTGCATTTGCGGCTCCTCTAGATCTCTTAAAGCCAGTAGGAATGTGTTTTGTAACTTTGATACTGTCTATGTCATTAGATGGAATTTGTTTCTTCATCTTCGTTGTTTTTTTTTTTGTTGTTTTTTTTTTTTACTGTAAAGTACATTGCAACACTAGCTGGGTTTCTTCCATTAACCGTAAATCTGCTCAAATGAAAATTACGGAAATAAATTTGCTTTACTGAACAAATGTGCAATTTTGAAAAAAAAAAAAAACATAAAAAAAACTAAAACTCACGTTATTTGATAGGTAGTTTTTGTAGTAGCATAAGGTGTTTTTTGTTTTTTTTGGCCGAATCTAAATAGATTTATTTGGCAAAACTTTAATGGAAACACCTTTTTCCCGCGTCACACGAGTCACGTGGTCAACAGCCGGATGTTACCACTGGAGAAAAAGTTGAAGACGACGACAGGAAGTAATTGGGGGATGGTGTTTTTTGTTGTTGTTTTTTTCCCCCAGACAACGTACAACAGATGTTCTGACCGTCTGTGCTGCCCAACATCCCGTCCTACCTCGTGGCAACGCGCAAGCGCACACCGATTTTACGTTTCTAATCGATACATCGTACCTGCGGAAGTTATGTTTTGTCTGTTTTATGTCGTCGAAGGTTATTAAATTTATTTCATAATTGTCTTTCTCTCTCTGCATCGCGCAGCTTATAAAAAGTTGTGTGTCATTCGAACATGTTGCCAAACATGTCGAAGCTCTTCTGTAAAATCGCGGGCTACAATTTCCCCAAAACGCAGCCGCTCCCCAGTGTCAGGGGCAGCATGTCGCTCCTCGCGCCTGATAGATGGGCGCATCAAAACCACAGTTTAGACGCTTTGTTTGTTGAAATGACTGTGTGGAAAACTTTGAAAAAGCTTTAGAAAGACACGTGGATTTTTGAGACAAGATGTAAACTGTTTAAATGTTTTAGTTTGTTTTTGGCTGAGTTATGAATGTGTGTAACTGTTTACGTCTGTCCTGATTTTTTTTTGTTTTTGTTGTGACTGTAATTTTATTTCTAAAAGAAGAAAAAAAAAAGTGCAGATTTTAAATGGTTTTGATTGTTTATTTGTGCTCTTCCGTGCTTTTGAACGGCCTCCTTTAATTAGGGTGGAACACATAAATTAAACACATTGAAATAAAGTAAATCAATAACACATTAAAACTGAGCCCTTCCGGTGTGTAACTCTATTTTCGGTCCCCCTAAGCTTCCTCCGCGGCAGCGCTCCAGAAATCAAAGACCTGCTGTGCCGTCGATGTCAAATGGTGATTGGTCTGTTTGCGGACCGATGGAAATTGCTTCACAGTGACCATAATCACCGAGAGCGACTCTGACAGCTCGCCCTGATTACTTCAACACTCGTGTGACAGTGACACATTCTGTGTGGGAACGCAGATTTGTGTGTTTTGTGGCCCACCGCACCCGCCGCCCCGTACCTCTGTGGAGCAGACGGCTAGAAACACTCAGAGCACCAGGAGGAGGATGGCGGGGAGCGGACCAGCTGAAAGAAGCTGGTGAAGTGGAAGGTGAAGGATGCACCATTCCCAACATTAAAAAAAAAAAAGAGTAAATCTGAAAAGTGTGGCTTGTATTTTCATCAGCCACTTGGACGGGTTTGTAGTTGAAACCTCAGACGGATTTAATGGAGAGCAGACGTGAAAATCCGTTTTCAGGGTTTGCCGCACAGATTCTTAGTTCTAACTTCGACTTAGAAATTCAAACACGGAACGTATTTGATGTGAACAATTCATATGTAGCTGTGGCTGCATGTAACGGGCCATTATTCTGCTGGAGAGTGAACCTCCACCCCAGTCTTAAGTCTTTTGCAGGCTCCGTCCATCTTCTCCTTTCAATAAGCCTACAATACATACAGCATGGAGAAAACCACATGAGAACGCGCAATAGAGAGAGAGACAGACAGAATCACAAAGACAGAAAGGAAACAAGAAACAGAGGAAGAAACAAAGAAGTTCGTCAAAATGTAACAAACGCAGCGCACATGGCTCCACTCCTATCAATCACTCATCCCAGAAGATCTGCACTTGACTCACCCTGCGGTTACAACAAGCAACAAAATGGAGCTGGAAGACGTTGATTCAAACTTAAAAGTGGGGAAAGTCAAACTACTAAGGCAATAGCAGTTTAAAGTAATACTAATTAGAGTTAATCAGTCGGATCGGATTCGCACACAATGTGTACAGGATGAGTTTGGATTTCTGTCTTTTCGGCCCAATCTGAACTCTGCTTCCTTGCCTCTGATGCTGTCACTGTCATGTTTTGTACTGGATCTTATTTTTTGGCTCAACACAGATTTTTGAAGTTGTAAAATCTGTCACCGAAGATTCAAATAAAAATGCATAGAAGTTTTTGTGTTTTTAGCAAGACGAGACGAGGAAACGCTAAAACGCTTCACACGTTGCTTTACACCAGCTCGCCCTTTCCTTCTCCTCACCTCCGGATCAGAAGCCCAAATCAACCCTGACGTTCGGCTGCGTGCCTCCGGGGTTAACTAAGACAGAGCGCTCCTCACAAGGTCGAGTGAATATTCAACTCATTGATCCCTCCTCACTTTGTCCTTCATTGATCTGGCTAATTGGCCCTGGGCTGTCAAAGCCAAGGAGAAGATGACTTACAAGAGCGAGACGCATTAAGAGAAGCCCACCTTAGCATGACATGCTAACATGCCTCAACTGGAGTGAAAACTGTGTCAAAGCAGAGTTGGCATTACACGTAGTGCTGGTTAGATTTTATTACTACTCTTATTACATCCATATTATTATTATTTTTCAAAAGAGAGCAGATTTAGTTATGGAGAGTTGAAGTTTACTCACAGACTTTGGCATGAAGACTCAAATATGTTCATACATCCACACTAATATTTTGTCATCTTCCTAAAATAATAAGTCCCTTTTTTTAAAAAAAGGGACTTATTATTTTAGGAAGGTGACAATTTGGAAAAAAATGTGTCTTAAGATGCAAATAAACCACACATTTTATTGTAGCCATCAATAAGCTACTGGTTTAACTAACTGGGTTTTTGACTGTACTTATGATCAGAAATGGTGAAGTTTCTGGCACAGGGATTTAATGAGCCTTAATTTATTCAAGTCCAAAACACAAAAATATTCCTTCAGTTTCTTAACTGAAGGAACTGTTTTTTGTTTCCCGTCTAGGTTTCGGATCATTGTCCGACAAGAACATCATCGAGCTTTTCATGTAAGGAGAAATTCTAGAATTTGGAAACGATTCTCTATTTTCACCGTTGCGGCCGTTTTGATCCCCAACATGATGCTGCCACCACCGTATCTGACAACTAGAAGCGTGTTCTTTGGTTTTCAAAGCCTAAGGTTGGATCCTACAAACATTCTTCCTGTCACTGAGGCCAAAATCTGCAGCTGAACCTTTGTCTCGTCAAAGCATAAATATTTCTCCAAAAGGCGTTTTGGTAGCTACAGATTTTATTTTTTTTGGAACAGAGGCTTCTTTGTTTTTCAGTATCTAATGATGTGAAACTTGCTCAGCTGTTCCAGCACCCAAATGGTCTTGTACCTTGATGGATTTTGTTGTTCCCAGTCACCCTTGACCTCTAGAGGGCGACGGTTTGGATCAAATGTCAAAGGGAAAGTAAGAAAGCTGGTTCTGGACTGAAAAGTTGTGCTTCAAACTTCAGAATAAAATGTTTTCAATGTCGAGTTTGCAAATTTGGAAAAAAAAAAAAAAATTGCATTAAATTTTTGCTCTAAAAAAATCACTGGTATTGATTGTTGTGTGATCATTTCACCCTAGAAAAAAAAAAAACAGTTCAAATACATTTAGAGGTCCAAAATCGACAGGATCTTTATGAAGATAATCACAACTATATGCATAGATTATATAGAAGGCCAAGACATTGAATTCATCCTGTCAATGAGTTAAAAATAAAAATCTTGCTGTTTTTCTGGGAGGCATCACTCAGTAGTTAACACCACCACATTGACCTCAGCTCCACGCAAAAGGTTATGCTACAAAATTAATACTTATTTTCATATTTGCATGTTGCCCCTTCAGCAGCAAAACCATTAGAAGACAATAGACAATAATTCTGTTGGTGACGTCCCCAAATGTCACTCCAGTCCTCCCATTGAACACTTAACAATGGCGTAGATTAATTGGTGGAAGAGAAGGTTAAAAACTCATTAAAATTCAAAGTGTTGACGTCCCGGAGCAACAACACACGGTTTACCTTCAGACGGTCAAACCAGCGACGCAAATATCAGATAAAAAGGTCAGAGCTGCAGTAAGTTATCAAAGAAGATACCAAATGTGCAACAACAACAACAAAAAAATCTATGCTTGGTTTAAATGTAAAATATTATTGAGATCTAATAACATTTTTGATCTGATCGGATCTTTTTTATTTATTTTTTTATTTTTTATTTATAGATGTTGAATAAGCAGTGACCAAATGACTGTCATCTCAGTTTCAGGTAAGCGTGTCTAAATTTTTTACAGCTAGGAAATGAGCTCTGAGTGTATTACAGCCACATGTTAATACATTAAACCCGGTGGAGGAAAGGGCAAACAAAATGTTTCCATCTCCACCTCCTAGTAGCAGACCTGCTAGGTTTACATGGATGTAATTAACTCGCTAAAATGAACCGAAGCCGTCCTTTAATCGTCCCGGCCTCCATGTTGTGCAGAAAGACAATATTTACGAATTCAGAGCGTTTTTTCCTTTACAGATTTCTTCTGTTTTTGCTTTTTCTTTTTTTTCCAAACTTAAATGTTTCAGATCATTAAATTTCAATATCAATCAAAGATAACCAACAATGACCTGAATTAGTTGTAATTAAACAAGTGCTTGGTTCGTTTAATAAAGGGGCAGCGTTATGTATTTTCCATTTTATAGCACAACTACTGTTGCCTCCAGTTGCTATAAAAAAAATGCTACATATATCAAAATCTGACTGGAAAAAAATTTGATGCCTTGAAATTGGGCCTCCGTCTCTTTAAGAAGCTCCCGCTCCTTCTGAAACTCCGCCTTCAGGAAGTCATCACAACATGGTAGCTCCTGTAATGAGCTACGATTGAGATGCTGTGACATTGTGGCTGATTTACAAAAAAATCCTCTAAAAAAAAAAAAGTGGAAAAAGATTATTTCACAACAATTTAAAAAAACGTTTCATCGCTGATTTCAAATGCTTGTGGCAGGAATTGTTGCACACAACCAGTTGTTAGGTTGGGGGTGTAGTAACTTTTCGGCAGAGGGCCAGGATGGTTTTTTAATAACCTTTCCTCTTAATAAAGTCACACAGTGACTTCATCCTGAATAATAAAATCGAAAATCACAGTTTGCAATACTCCCACAGCTGCTGCTGCTCAAAGTCTCACCATTTCAATAAAGGGAGGATAAAAAGACAATATAATAAGACTGGAAGAGAAAACAGCTTCTTTTCTCATATGTGGGTCTGACCAAATATTCTGAAGGCCGTGGCTCAAAGCAAATTCTCTTGTGGTTTAATTATCTTGACGGAATAGCGTGCTCATTGCTCACTGCACGGCTGCCTTTCCCACGTCGCTGCGTTCACGAATGCAGCTTGGAAAAACGGAAAACTAAAAGCAGATGTTGGACGCCGAGGGATACGCACAGCTGAGACTAAATGCTAATGAATCTCCCCGTTGATGTAGGTCGATTGTTTACTCAAAGCACCTTCTGATCTCTTGCGATTCCTGACCTCGTTTTCCGAGTTGAGCAGCAGCTCGCGGTTGATCCAGCGTTAGCTGGATCCTCAGGGGACCAGAAAGCTGAGATTTGAGCTAATAAATGATAGTCTGATCCCTTTAGCCCCAGGCTGCCGGTCTGACAGGGTTAGCATGTGAGCACGTGTTCCCGGGATTGAACAAATAAAGGGAGGCAGAGAAAACATTAGTGGTTATTCATACCCTCTAACTAGAGCTGTCTTAGAGTATCTGAGCCTGATGCAAAAGTATTTCCATGTACAAACCAATATTAGGGCAGGAAGTTCATAATTACCAACAGTGCTACACTTATTTGACACGCCGCTCGCACAAACGTTAATGTACGAAGTCGTGAGACAGTAGTTGCCCCACTCAGAGTTTTTGTTTTTGGTGTTTTTAGCTGAAGGTACTGGTCAGCAGTTGCGTTTCCATTCACCATAATAATATGCAATTTGACATTTCGAAAGTAAATTAGGAAGCACAAAAATGTCAAAATAAGCCTTGGTTTTTCAGTAAAAAAAAGTTGTGCTAGGATTAGTTGGTCATTTTGGATGTATCAAAATTGCGATGGAAACTCCTTTTTGGCATCACGAGATCAACAATTGGATGTTACCGCTGGTGCAATCTACGAAGAAGAAGAAGACGACAGGAAGTGGTTGGAGGTAGATGGCCTGGTATGTTTTTTTAATGACTTATCACATGAACAAACTAATTCATGAATGATTTTAAACGTGTTTCTTATTTCACAATTGTATGGGGTTTTTTTTTTTACGTTAGCGCAATGTTGACAAAGTTTTGAGCACATTTGTAATTGGAACGCAGCTAGTGTTGAGCAGAAATGCTTTCGTTGCAGTGTTGGAAACACTTCTGCTAATAGCAGAGCTAATTTTTCATTTAGGGCTTTAGCATTTTGCCTAACTTTGAAAACTTTTAGCTCACTTAGCTTCCAGATAAATTCCAAAGCTCTAATCTACTTGGCTGTTTTGTAAAATTTCACTTTAATCAAGTTCTACGTCTGTGTTGGAGTTTTGGTGATTATCAATATGGTTGAATTGAGCACTTTAGCATTAGCTTCAGCTAAATACTTTGTTTGTATAGCTTTGTATTAGCTCTGTAGCTTTAGCACAGCTAACTTTCTTACTAGCGGTGCCCACCACTGATTTGTTGCAACTGTAAGTACAGTTGTAGTAGCAAATGATCAAGTAAAGGCGGTTCTGTAAAAGTATTAACTCAGGGAGATTTGTTGAAAGGTATGTATCCTTCTCTTTCCACTTTATGACATAAAATCCAAGCAAAATACTGAAATTTTGTTGTAACAGCAAAATGGGAACAATTTCAAAGGGTTAAACTGTAAGTTTGAGCACATTCCTCATCACCTAGGGATCTACATGTGAACGGTTCATGCCAATTTACTAGCAAGTGAGAATGTGACGGGATTTAAAGTGTGCTAAGACATGAAGTATGGCCAGTCGGGGACAAACATTAGATGATGCCAGCAAAGGCGGTCGTAAGCTGCAGCCATCAAAGCCTCTTAGACATAGAGGCAGCACTGAAGAAATGAGACGAGTAAAAGGAAAGGAAAGAGAACCCCGGTTATGAGAAAATAAGATTAGCTAAGCAGCATGAATATAAAGTGCTCTGCTCACTCAGGCGGGCGAGGCCGTTCATTTTGACTGACTTTGTGCTCAGAGGGACAGAGGAGAGCTGGCCGGGAGACAGACAAAGATCAATCGGAGAGTGTTAGCCTGCCAAGACAAAGCGACCAGACCAGGAATCACCTACGGCCGCGACTTACTAACCGCTAAGAGTCCGACTGATGGGTTGTGTTCTACGATAACCTAATAAAACCTTTGCGGCTCTCGTCATACGGGCAGCACAACTTTAACCGACACGAAAAGCAGCCAGGATTCGTCTGAGAAACAGATTGGGAGCAAATGTGAGTCGCTCCTTCGCGGGCAAATGAAGCCCAAATCTGACTTTGAACAGACCAGTTCCGACCTTTTCCCCACCTTAAAAGAAAATAAAAATAAATAAATGATTCGCGCCGCTTTCACATGCGCTGATGATTCAGAAAGGTGTCCGATAGTTTTCAAGGCGTCTGCAGTCAGAACAGTCGTGTCGCATTTAATCCGACTTTTACGTCGCTGAGAAATGCAACGTGATTCTGCACCGGAAGCAGGATGTAAACAATGGCGGAAACAAAAGCCATCATTTTGAAATTACGATTGAAGTTCGTGTCACTGAAGCGCACTGACTTACACACCCAAACAGACATCTTCTCTTCACAAGCTGCAGCCAGTGCTCCATATAAAACCGTCGACCGATTTTAGCAAGTAACTTTCTGAAATACGGTTGATATATTTATGTAATTACAATCTAAGCTTTAATGTTTTCTTTAAAAATCTGATATCAATTGGACCACTTCCTGGAAAATAAATAAGTATGCGCTCTTGTCTCTGTGTTATTAGGTGGCACAAAGACCACGCTCTTGTTATGTAAGTCATGTCAGAGAAAAAGCCTCATGGTTGTGACCCCTGACCTCAGCTGCAGAGAAGAGGGGTGTGTCACCATATGGTGCTGAAAGAAAGGCAGTGTGTGTGTGTGTGTGGGGGGGGGGGGGGGGGTTAGTGAGAGAAAGAAAGGCCCAAGGGACTGACATGGCAGCTTAACAGAGCATGCAAAGCCAATCAGTTGTCATCAAACCATTTCATACACACACATCCACAAAGGTAACATGTGAACATGAAATGTGTGTGGAGACGTTAAATGCCTGCATGCTTTATACCGTAACACTTATTGTTACACGAAAAGCATCCATACTCTTTAAACTTACATACAGGCAAATGTCTCCATACAAGAATATTCATGTGTCAGAATGGGACAGTTCAAGCTCAGACCTAAGTTAAATTGAGAATCTTTGAAAAGACTTGTTTTTTCACAGCTACTTTCTAACCAATCTGAGCGCGAATTGTTTTGCAACAGTGTGGCCTCTTTATGTTTATGACATAATGTCCTGAGAAGATCAACTTCATTTGAGGTTGCAGCAAAGTACGTAGTGAAAGCAGATAATTGAATATTTCAGCTAAAGATGCTTTTCAAGAGGGTGGGGATTTTTTCAAAATGGCCACCATCTTGAAAAAATTTTCGCACTGAAACCGGCAATTTAGGTGAATGTGTTCGGTATCGAGTCGTAGCACATCATGATTTCTCGAGCTTGTGTTTCCTTTTGACAGTGGACGTTTTTCAAAATGGCCGCCATGGTCGTAATGGAGAATATATGTTTGCAGTGGTGGGCTAACGGCTGACAACTATCCTGACTGCGGAGTCATGATTCTCCGTTTCAGCAAAACAAACCGCCAGCGCGCAGTTTTGGAGATGAAAACCACACACATGGCGAGCTGCGGTCTGCATGGCCTGCAGGCCCCCGCTCATCTCTGCTCAGTTCACTTGACTGAACCGCAAAGTGGCAGAGGGAGGGGCTGATGGAAGAGGCGAGGGTGGGGTCGTGACCCCTGGTTGCCTCGGAGTAGATGAGCGCAGTCGTTTGGACGCATCAGATCGACACGCATCGTTGCCTATCTGTCCCACGTAGATCCAATGCAGCAGACGGTGCCGATTGGGGGGGCGAGGGGGAAGGAGGCCAAACCACGACGTTAGGTGAGCGAGAGCAAAGCTGCACGCATCAGAATATTAAATGTGTGTGACCTGAATTACGGCACACAGAAACTTCCTGTCTTGGAGTGGAATCGGGTCACGTTGTGGTAACAGGCTTAGCAGAGAGTCTGAAACCCCACATGGGGGAAAGAGAAAGGTATAAGAAAGCCTTGTTTTGAAGAGCTTTGTTTTCTTTGTGGTTTTATAATCAGCTTGTTTTAATCTGAAAGAAAAAAAATTTGACCCCAAGGATTTCAGAAGGATTTAGTTTAGGTCAAATAGCCATGAAATAAGTTTGAATTTGTTTCTGAAGAAGCACTTCACCATTAACATGACTTTGTTTCTTTTATTGTAATTCTGTTGAAAAACCATCCATCCATTTACACCCTTGTCCCTTAGTGGAGTCAGGAGGGCTGCTGGTGCCTATCTCCAGCTAACGTTTCAGGTGAGAGGCGGGGTCACCCTGGACAGGTCACCAGTCTGTCACAGGGCAGCACAGAGACAGACAGAACACGCAACCACGCACACACACACTCACACCTAGGGAGAATTTAGAGAGACTAATTAACCTGACAGTCATGTTTTTGGACTGTGGGAGGAAGCCGGAGAACCCGGAGAGCACCCACCATGCACAGGGAGAACATGCAAACTCCATGCAGAAAGAACCTGGATGACCCCGATGAGCAGATGCGCACTTCCATGAGGTGTTTGCTAATTGCTGCTGGCTAGTCTGAAGGAGCTGAATTAAGGGAGTTGCGGAGGGAGGGCTGCTCTGTGAGACAGATGCTTGAAAACTACAGCTTTGAGGAGGAGCTTTGTTCTCGAAGGTGGAGCTAGGTCCAACCAGGCGTTTTGTACAACTGAATAGTTGCCATGGAGATTAAAGGAGTTCTTAAACATGCAAGAAAGAACCAACGAGACACTCCAGGAATGTTTTTGATGAGGGAATAGCATTATAACATGATGTAAAGCTCAAAAAGTCCATTTTATACAACACTGCCCCTTTAAAAAATGTAAATAAACAAACCTCTAAAAAGGCTCCCAGTATCTCTGGGAGAGAAACAAGCCCACAGCATAACTGATCCTCCACCGTACTTACAACTGGGGATAGAGTGCATTTTCATAATCCTGTTTTATGCCAAACCAACTAAGGAGCACATGTTGCCAAAAAAGGTCAAGCTTAGTTTCTTCTGACGAAAGCGCACGGTAATGGCAGAATCATGCTGTGACATTGCTTTTCTTCAGTGTGGCAGAAATCTAACTGATTATCACTACTGTGAAACACAGTGGTGGCAGAATCATGCTGCCACCATGATTCGACAGGACCCAGAAATGAAACCCGGATCACAGTCTTCTGGTTCGTAATCAGCGTGAAGCGAGTGTGTTATAGGTGCACCGGTACATCTGCTGCAGTTCCCTTAATCTTGGGAGATTGGCGATCAGCTGATACTTGCATGCGAAACCGATCCAACTACCTTTGCAAGGGTCTAAAAAAGAAAAAAAAAAAGAAAAAAAGCCCCTGTCCGCATTTGCTCTACTGTGAAAATGGACCCGCCCCCCAGCAGGTAACGGACATTCTGGGTGAATACAACCAAAACAAACGTGCTATCCCCAGAGGGAGAAACAACCTCTAAAATCTGATGCCGCTTCATTTTTGTTTACATTTTGAGAAGAAGGAAGTCGCGCTCTTCTTCTGTGGAGGTTTTTCTTGTAGTTTTCTTAAGTGGTTCATGGTGCAGCGCCACCACAGGCGAGAAGGGGAACAGGTTTTTTTTTACCTAGCTTGGATCATTTCACACAGTGCAGCACGAAACATTTTGGCACCCAAATCGAACTGAGTCTACCGGACTATCAAGTGTGAAAACACCTCAAGCAAAAAATCTAAATAAATAAATAAATAAATAAATAAATAAATAAATAAATAAATAAATAATATTTTTCATGTTTTTTTTTACAGGTAAATGACTGGCCAGAAACTGTACACTTAAATTTGACAAGCCAAAACTTAGAATAAGAAGAGAGAGAGAGAGGGAGCTTTTGAACCCACGAAGCAGGACTCCAGCCTGCTGCGGTCGGCTCACCTGCAGCCTGCGGCGCCTGATTATCCCCGAGTCATCCATGGCGTAATGAGGCGGGCATGCAGGGGTTCCCCTCGCCTCACTAAGTCAATCCTTTGACCCTGACCCGGTATGTCTCTTTGAGCAGGCAGGGCGAATGCGTCCGAGCTGTCCACCCCAAAAACAAAAGCACACACACAGCGGCCGGGGGGCGCACTCTGAATGAGAGCCGGGGTCACGGAGAGGAAATCCGCGGACGCAGGCGCTTGTCAAGCGCTGCCATTCGCTCTCTCTGTTTTTCCTTCTTTCTCATAGAAAACGATATAAAAAAATAATTACAATCTATCCTATCAACAAACGGTGCAACTCCCTTCAGCTTGGTGGCGGTCTGCGCCCCGTCTGCGCCTGTCTGCGCTCAGACATGCTTCGCCCTCTACGAGCTCATGGGTCCGCGGCTGCCGGATCCCGGGAGCATCCTGGACTTCTGCGGGGCTTCGGCGGTGTCCGGCTGGGCGCCAGGAAGGCCTCATGCGGGACGGTCCGAATCAAAGTTCGTCCGCTCTGTTTCTTTTTTCCTTCGTCTTCTTTTGTTAGAGCCAAAAATGTGTCAGCGCGTGTCCACGTCTGCACACAAAGAACGACGCGTCCACAAACGCCGTCGTCCCTCATCAGGGATGCGAGGTACGGGGTGCAGGAGCCGCGCGGCTCATCCTCACTGAGCTCCTCCGCCGCAGATCTGCTTCTTCCTCTGCCGTAAACATTTAGCGCCTCCTCCCGCAAAACACGCGCCCACTTCCCTCTCTGCTTTCTTTCGTTCATTCATTCATAGTTTTTTTTTTTTTTTTTAAATCCATGGAAGCGGATGGAGTGACAGAAGCGAAAAGCAATAACGCGATATTTCTAATTCCCCTCTCGCCCCTCCTCCTGTTCCCGAGTGGAGGGGTGTGTGTGTGTCTCTCTCTCTCCCTCTCTGAGTGTGTGTGTGTGTGTGTGTCTTTCTCTCTCTCTGAGTGTGTGTGTGTGTGTGTGTCTCTCTCTCTGAGTGTGTGTATGTGTGTGTCTCTCTCTCTGAGTGTGTGTGTGTGTCTCTCTCTCTGAGTGTGTGTGTCTTTCTCTCTCTCTGAGTGTGTGTGTGTGTGTCTCTCTGAGTGTGTGTATGTGTGTGTCTCTCTCTTTCTCTGAGTGTGTATGTGTGTGTCTCTCTTTCTCTGTGTGTGTATGTGTGTGTGTCTCTCTCTCTCTGCGTGTGTGTGTGTGTCTTTCTCTCTCTTTCTCTGAGTGTCTCTCTCTCTCTGAGTGTGTGTCTTTCTCTCTCTTTCTCTGAGTGTCTCTCTCTCTCTCTGAGTGTGTGTGTGTCTCTCTCTAAGTGTGTGTCTCTCTCTCTCTCTCGATCTGAGTGTGTGTGTGTGTGTTTTGGTGGGGTTCTACTTGTGTGAATGTGGTGAACACCCAGCCCAGATCCCACGCAACTGTCACAACGCTGCAGGGGCATGCAGATGTCAGATCAGACATCAGGGATGCTGAATCTCCCGATTGGTTTTCGTAAAATCAACAGAGAGAGATGAAAAAAAAAAAAAAAAGAAAAATGTAGATGAAGCAATCTGGTCTCACATTCAGCACCACAGACAGCGACGCGTTACCATGGCAGGGCAGCAAAGGTCACCAGCTCCTTCATTCGTTAAAAACAAAAATGAAGACTAAAGAATCAATCTTTGCAAAATGATCAACACTGCCACATGTGTTTATATGTTCACATTTTGTTGCAACATGGAAGTTTATTTTTTTATATATTTATTTAGCAATGTTTTTATCTGATGGATGGCATTGAAAATAGAGAACACGGTGCCCACAAGTACAAAACCTGTACTCATGTAAGAGTAGCACTGCTTGATGTTCACTCAAGAAAAAGTAAAACGTAGTTAAGAAATGACTCAAAACATCAGTCATTTAATGTTTTAAAATTACATCGTCAGTCAGACCAAAGTATAAAGTTATGTGGAAAAGACATCTAAATAATTCATGTAAGTAATATGGTTGCAAAATGACAAAATCAGACAAAAAAAAAAAAATGTCCAAAGTCCAAAGCACAATAAACTGTATGAAACTTGTATGTCTGGTGAATTTCTAGTTAAAGGGGCAGAATTATGTAAAATCATACTGTTTTTTTGTTTGTTTTGTTTTGAGCTTTACATCATGTTGTGATGTTATTCCCTCATTGGCCACCGACAGACGGGTGGTCCTTTTGGCGAACGCATCACTCAAAGCCTTGCTGGAGATTAGGACTTTCACACAGTTTTGATGCAGCATATGGTTCAGGCAGCCCACGCAGTGCTGACCTCACCAGCGCCAGACGCAGAAGGAGATCTTCAGAGGAGTGTCCAAGAATGTGGGACCAGCCCACGCTGACCCATCTGAGGGGAAGAGGCAGGAAAAGCTGTTGTTGTTGAGGTGTGAGCAAACAGCAAGATGATTTGTGCTTTGTGTTTTTGTGGCGATGTCTGCTTTTCTTATAAAAATATATTATGGATAATAACACAATGTATACCATAGAAAGTAGAAGGAACATATAGCTAGCTATCTGGCTGGCTATTCAGCTAGATAGGACGCAGACTAGCTAACTAGCTATCTATCTGTCTGACTCTAGCTAGCTAGGTAGCCGACTAGCTAACCAACTAGCTATCCATCTGTCTGACTCTAGCTACCTAGGAAGCCGACTAGCTGACCAACTAGCTATGTATCTGTCTGACTCTAGATAGTTATGAGGTCGACTAGCTAACCAACTAGCTATCTATCTGTCTGACTCTAGCTAGCTAGGAGGCCGACTAGCAAACCAGATATCTATCTGTCTGACTCTAGATAGCTAGGAAGCCGACTAGCAAACTAGCTATCTATCTGTCTGACTCTAGCTGGCTAGGAAGCCGACTAGCTAACCAACTAGCTATCTATCTGTCTGACTCTAGCTGGCTAGGAAGCCGACTAGCAAACTAGCTATCTATCTGTCTGACTCTAGCATCTAGGAAGCCGACTAGCTAACCAACTAGCTATCTATCTGTCTGACTCTAGCTGGCTAGGAAGCCGACTAGCTGACTAGCTATCCATCTGTCTGACTCTAGTTAGCTAGGAAGCCGACTAGCTAACCAACTAGCTATCTATCTGTCTGACTCTAGCTAGCTAGGAAGCCGACTAACTGACTAGCTTTCTATCTGTCTGTGTATGAAGTTACTGCTGTTAAGGGTAAAGTTGTTAAATCACAGGATGTATTGAGTTTTTACACCAACAGCTTTTTAACTTTGGTTCCATCTGTCACTGATGAAAAAATGACTAAAAATTAGATCATATTTCATAATCAGAGGGAGTTTATTTCCTTTTCACCATGACTAGGTGATCTTTTATGGAAGCAGAGAACAGACAGTTTCCACATGTACTTTTCCCGATGATTTTCTCGAGATGACGAGATAGAATCATGTTTAACTCACACCAATCTTCTTGTGATCTCGAGAAACAAACTTTAACTTATCTCGAGAAAAGCATATGGAAACCATCTTATTATCTTGAGAAAATGGGAAATTAACTCGTTATCTCAAGAGAACCTGGAAATGGACTCATTATCTCGAGAAAGACATCGGAAAAAAATTCTGCAGAGCCGTCTACTCATGGCTTCTGTACACTTTTGTATTTTTTATAGTAAAAAACAATTCCAGAATGTTTGTAAGAAGAAAAAAAAAACTGTGAAAACAAAAGAGAAAATATATCAATTTTGTTATAAAATCTCCAACTTTAAATCCAGACCCCTCCCCTGAGCTGCTGCGTCAGTAAGCTGCCCAGACTGAACCAGGGGGGAAAACAGCCCCAGTAAGCAGGCTGTGTTTTAGCGGGATTAAATGTGGCTCTGGAGCTGTTTGGCCGGCAGTCGGAGGGCTGGGCCGTCTCGGTGCTGATGGCAGTGGTTTGTTCTGCTGCTTGCTCGCTGTGTAAACCCTGACCAGCAGACAAAACTCTCCGCTCGCACCGTCAGGCCCCTCTCGTCCACACAAAGCCTCGCTGTCTTTGTGATTCTGTCACAAAGACTCCCTGAACCGCTGGACACCTAACAGGAGAACGGAGCCTGCTGACTTCCAGGTTTCCTGTACCGTCTGGAAAAGTCTGAAATTTTATGTAGATTGTTTTAAGATCTGGGTAAGAAGGGGATAAGAAAATAAAATAGGGGATAATATTTCTGTTTCTACACTTTATTCCCAATCGGGATTGGTTTCTAGACAGCGTCGCCCTTTATAAACTCACAGACAAAATATAGAAATATCAACTTCTAGAATTTTTTTTTCTTGCTTTTATTCATTATTCTTGAATTATTACATTTGTTTAACATAAAGGTGGCGTCATACCTTCTGATTTTAATTTCCCATGAATTCTTAGGGATTTATTTTGCATTAGTTTCCCTCACACCAGAGCCACTGGATGCTTCCTTCTGAGTTTTTCTTGTCAAAAACCTTTCCGTTTCTGCCAGCGATGCTAACTTGATGAACAAATAACATCTCAGTCAACTATTTTAAGTTATATTTTATAATAATGATTGAATTGACTATTTAAAAAAAATTGATTAAAACATGTATAATTTAGACTTTTATTAGCTTAATTTGTTTTTTTTTCCTCATCTGCCCTCCAACTTTCTGAGGCCCTCCTGTTGCCCCCCGACGGCACCCCTGAGGTCCACGGCCCTCACTTTGAGAAACACTGCCCTATTCCACTCTCTAGATCAGTATTCTGTGACCTGCGGGTTCCGGAGCCGGACATGGTTCTTACAAACTTTCACTACAACTGGTAAACAGCTCAAGTTTTTTAAAATAGAAAAGAAAATGCATGTTTTTTTCTATTTTTCAGTTTTTTAAGTGTCATTGTTTCATTTATACAAAACAATTCCAGCATCTGTCAGAAAAAGTTTCATATTTCTCTGTATTTAAAAACCTGGAATTAGGAATAAATACTTTTTTTTTTTTTTTAATTAACAACAGATTTAATGTAATAGGTATTAATCAAACTTTTTTTTTTTTTAAAGTCATGTAATATTTGCAGCTCCTGTGTTATTTAGCTGGACCGAGGACAAAAATTCCCCTTTTGGACTGAAAAGTTGCAAACCCGTTACTCTGAAAACTTTCATCCATCCTTTTCATTTTAAATATGTGGATTTTGATTCAGAAGATGCATTTTGTAAGTCAAACGGGGGGGGGAAACAAAAGCTAAAACGTGCTAAATATGAAGATTGTCGCCTTGGAAGTATAGAATATAGTATAAATATAAACGAACTCTTCCTGTGTGCAGCTCTGACTCTCCCTGGCGGGGGTCAGGTGGGGAAACGCAGCAGTGTGTCCTGTGACGGTATTTGCTGCAGAACGAACCACTGCTGCTCAACACAAAGATCACGCTGCTTTCACATCCTCTTGCGTAATCAAACGGTAATCCCTTTGACGTTGGGAGGCTAGCAGCTGCTCGGCTTGGTTCAGGACACGAGCTCATATCCTGCGGTCCTGTCTTCGGTCTTACTTCTTGCATTAGTGGGAAACTAAAGGCTTCTAACTATGCAGAAATGTCATAAAAAAATAAAAAAAAAACAAACAAAAAAAAACTGCCTACCTGGTCCCGAAAGGAGCAGGATGTGAGCAGGAAGATCATGTCATCCAGCTCCACCGTATCCTCAAACATTTTAGCTTTGTTTACACGTGTACAGGACATTTTGTAGGTGTTGGCTAATATATAATTGACTAAATTAAGCTGATGACGCCTCGCTTAAATCTACAAACTAGTGCATGTACGTTTAATGAGCAATTATTATAATTTTTTTGAAGCCAGAAAGCGAAAAATGTGTTGAACACGTGAAGAAAAGCTAAATTACAGTCAGATTCTCCGTCGGCAGGAAGTGAGCACACTTACCATTTATTTACGCAGGAAATAGGGGGTGAGATTTGTGAAAAGATTCTTTTGTTGCCAATCAAAATTCTCCGTCAGAAACACCGTTTCCCACAGAAATAGAAAACTGTTCATCAAGCCGCAGCAGCGACTTTTTATTTATTTTTTTTTCTCTCTGTGTCTGAGCCAAATGAATGTCTGTACGGGGGGGAAGCATTCAAAACAGATTTTTCAAGTTTCTTAACAGTGAATGGAAAGGTTTGTAATTTTACACGTACAGCTCAACTACGAGAGAGAGAATGTAACGTCAAATGTAAATGATTAACTTGTAACTGTGTGATTTTTATGCTGCAGATTTAGTTGCAAAAACTGAAATATGTTCTCGGGTACTTTCAAAAGGAAGACACTCTGTTCAATAAAGTATAATCTTGCGACCTGCTCAACGGGGTGCATAAAATTCAATGATCTGAAGCGTTTATTTACTTTATGCTGTTTGTTGTTGAGCAGGCCTCTTTAAATGAGACAAAGCGTCTCAAGAGAGTTTCCTGTGTAAATAAAGGATTAACAAAAAAATTATAATAAAATGTGTGTCAAGATAGCAGAAACAGAAAATTCTGTAAGAGGGCAAATATGTATTTCTTTGTGGTGTATTTATTTAGATGTGACAGCGTTAAAATCTTTGGAGAAAAATGACTTTAAATGGCCTACATATTTTTGATTAACCCATCTATCATTTTATTTATTCCTTCATTTGACGTTCTGTGCTATAATTCCAGCCATAAATACATATTTATACTTTATGTAGAGGTTTTTCGTCTCTGAAGATGCGCTACATCGACAAAATGTACTTCCTCAGTACTTGCGCACAGACATCTATGCCTAAAGACTTTCACTAAGTCGATGACTCAGTGCAGGAGCAAACAGCTTGTCTGACGTTTTGCAGTGAGAACACACTGAACCAATGTGTGTGTGGGTGTGTGTGTGTGTGTGAGTGAGTGTGTTTGGGTTTGGTTTATACCTCATTGGTCTTGTTTGCTCTGTTTTTTCCAGCGGCTGTTACTTAAGTACACATCAGCAATGTCCCACTATATGTTTTCCGCATTGTACTCCATCTTATGATAAAGCTCACTCTGACCTCTGGTGGTAAGATCAGGTAATGCAGCACAGAAGCAAATTACGCCATATTACTTAAACTGTTTGTTTTTTTTAAATCGAGAATCAAAACAGAAAATTAAAAAAAATGACTTAATTCATTTTCACGTGAGATTAAAAAAATGTAATACATCGGTGTTTTGTGTGTTTTTGGCTTTATCTTCACATCAAAATATAAGTTCTATAAAACTTATTTTTTTTAATCAAAATCAAATGAGGTCTTTACAAACATCCACCCTCCAAAAAATTTTTTTGCCACAAATTTTATTTTTATTTATTTATTTACTTTTTACCTAGATCATCTTTTTGCAAGAAAGAGGTGGTGATCTTTATATATGTATATAAATATTTTTTTATCTTTTATTTTTTTCCAAAATCACTAAAGGTAAAAAAATGACTTATGCCATCATTTTAGGAAGGTGATGAAATGTTTGATTATGGATGTGAGGATGAAGTCAATAATTCCAAAAACACTTTCTTATTTATTGACAATAAATAAGAAAGTTATTTTATTTTTTTTACAATGGACTGAATGATACATGGACCACGTATAATTATGAATATTTAACATGACATACAAAACCTGTTTTCCACATATGTTTAAAATGATGTGACTGCTGAAACTCCTGTTGGTTTAATTCTCAGATATCTTTAGGTGCCCATCTGTCTGCCTGTAACACTTTGACATGACAAAACTTTATCTTTTCACCGTGAAGAAATTCTCCCATCTGTCTCATCATGCTGAGGTATGTTTTGTCCTCCGTCGTTCTCTAGTGACCTTATAAAACTTTGTCAGATTTAGTTCTTCATTCTACCTGGATCAGGGGTGTCCAATGTGTGGCCTGTGGACCACTTTTGGCCCTTGACATGATTTTGTTCGGCCCCTAGCCACACGTCAAGAATGGTAAAAAATTTGGCCAACAAAGCAGAAAGCAACTGGTGACCCAAGAAAATTGGAAATTGTCTCCTTATCCTTCCAATAAGGCAAGAATCAGAAGCCCTTTTTATGTTTTGGATCTTTATTGACGTACAGATTTCATCAAACATTTTATTGTTGAGCAAGTAAAACTTAAAGAGAAGATAAACAAAAAAAAAGAAGAAGAAGAGACTAATTGTTGCATTTTTAATTTATTTTTTGTGACCTGTCAGTAGTTTAAATTTGCCAGTTTTGTGCAAAAGGTTTTCACACCATTGGCCTAGATCATTTCCTTTTGGTGAAACTGTTCTCTTGTTATATGCCTGGGGGTCACTTGGTGTGATCCCAGAAGGTTTTGGTCCAGAAATAACTGGAACTGTTCAGAAATTCAATCTGACTTTACAAAAACAAGTCCTAGTATAACTTACTATTATATGAAAATTGTTCCTCTACAGTCATTGGTGGCCAACTAGCCTGGCCACACAAAGAGTGATTAACAACGGGAAGACCCGCCTCCTGGCTCTGATTGGTTGATTCTAGTTCGCACTGGGAAAAAGCAGAGGAGCTCGATTTTTATTTTTATGTTTTCAGTTTGTGTCGCATCCTGTACCGTCACGACATAGTGACAGCTTCAACAAATTAATTTTTTATAAAAGTTACATACTACAGCTTTAAAGCCAGGACGCCGGTGTTGAGCTAAGTCAGCCTTTGTCTGTTTCCGGTTGGTTTAATGGAAAACAACATGTAATTTCTCTGTTTATCTCTTCAAGAAACAAAGTACTAGCTTATTAGTTTGTTCTTGTAATGCTCCTTTTACATTTAAAGCCCTCCTTCGTGTCTTCCCAAACCTTGCTTTTAGTTCCACGCACCCACGGGCTGACGTCACCTGTCAGAGTAGCAGACAGGAGCAGCAGGTATCGCGTGTAATCCCGTTTGGCTGCAGTGTTTCCTTGTGAACCGCCGGTCGCCTCACCTGCTGGCGGCCCGACGGCGTTTCCCAGCGGGACGTCACTAAGCTTCCACCGGCGCGCGCACGCGCTGCCCATGACAAATTTACTATGCGAGAGGATCAGACGAAACTCACACGGACCAATTAAAAGAAAGACGTGCACTGAATGGAAGGTACGGGAGTGTTTGAGCTAAGAGTGTCGTTTAAAAGTGGACCGACACGTGGTTTTTAATATTCAAACAAGTGAAAATTCCCGCTATGATGGTTGTCTCTAAAAACAAACAAACAAAAACAAAACAAAAAAACAATCATACATATACATGCGCACGTTTAAACACATACACAAGAAAACAATGTTTTGCAAAACAAGAATCAGTCGTTTTAGCTACCGTACGTGTTCGAAAATGACTGAGAAAAAGTTTAGACTTTTTTCAATAAAAGCAAAATTAGTGCTACTAAGTGAGTGAGAGATTTTTATTACTTCTTTCAAATGTAAAACTTTAAATACACTAAGGCTACTGTGCCTTTAAGAGATTTGTGAATTGGGTTAATTAAGTTAATCTGAGGCACAGCTGTGGCTTTTCTTCAAGGCATCTCAACAAACAGAGTGTTTAGTGAAGTCATGGAAACCTCCACAGGTCAGGTTCATCTTTTTAGATGTGTTTATAATCTCTTCATTTCAGACGCTGACATATTTTTTTTCGCAGTATTTGGGAGAATTGCCTTTTGAAACTGTGTAGCTTTGGTTTAACGGTTTGAGTTTCATTTTTCACTAGAGTTTTCTGGAATTTTGGCACATTCCTCCAGATAGAACGGGTGTGTGACTGAGTCAGTTTTATTCACACACAAACACACACACCTGTTCAGCTCTTTTTTTTTTTTTTTTTTTTTAATATGTTGATCTTAAGGCATTCTAGCTGTAAGTTTAGGGTTATTGTCCATTTGGAAGAATAATCTGCACCTGAGCTTTAGCTTCCTGCTAAGCTTGTAGCAATAAGCAGTTAATCAATGAATTGCATGATAAATTAAAATGAGCCCAATAGTTTCTCTTCTAATGATAGATATTAGAAGAGAAACTATTAGTCATCATAAACCATTTTGTTTATGGTTTCTGTTGTTTTTATTTAATTTATTGTGACACGTCTTCCTGGTTAATGTCGTCAATATTTCCACATTATGTTCTTCCCTCTCATGATGTCATCACTCTGTTTTAGTATTGATCAATACTCTGAACTAAAGCAAAAATAAAACGTTAACGACATGAATGAGAACAGAACTGAGTAAATATCTAAGATGATTTTTTAATTTTAAGTCGGTGCAGTTTCCAAATCTTAGGTAATTGGTTGCAGCTTTAAGGCAGACTATGCTAACGTTAGCTTTTCCCCATTTAGACATGCGGAGATAAAGACGTACCTGTCAGAGTGCCCAGGTAATTTAATTACGGTGACGCAAACGGTTCCGAAAACAGAACCTGGCTGGATCCAAAAAGCAGAAAACACAAATCTGCTGCTTTCTGCTCAGCCTGGTGTGAAAAGTCACAGATGTGATTGTATATTCTTGCTTGCAAAGATATTTGATTCTTTTTTTCTCTTTCCATTTTTCCGTTACCACCACAAGCCTCAATTTATTTTATTGGCATTCCTCCGTCTTCTCATCAGAGTCCATGTCTGTGCTGAGAAAAAACATCCCCACAACATGACGCAGCCACCACTGTGTTTTGCTTCCCTTGCAGAAAAATCCAGTTATTTCACCTTGTGTGTGTTGGAAAATGCTGTATTAGCACATTTTTGTTGTGAGGTATGCTGACCACAGGATAAGGAGCAACAGGTTTTCTGTGTTCAATGCTTTTTAAAGCAGCATGGTGTTTCTGGTATAGCTCAGAAGGGCTAAAGTGGTTTTCATTTTGGGCCTTATTAAGATTATGACTGTTGTGAAGTGCCAGAATATATAGATAAAACCCATTAACAAACTGCTAAAATATTAATAAATAGCTGCATTCAATAAGCACTTGTTCAAATTAAATAACACTGATCAGTCCCTCCAGGATTTCACAATTGTTTTTCTATTTTTTATTTTATTTTTCTTTTTTTGCAATCGAAATCACAGATTTTGTGCTAATTTACATACATTTGCAATGATTTTTGCGATATATGCGCAGACGTATGACGTCACTCGCCACATCGATCACGGATTATAACATCAAGGCTGAAGCGGAGGTGTCGAATAAGAAATCCTGCCACCTACAGGTAGGAGTTGGCATCGTTCAAATTTAATGTTTTGACCATTTTTGCAGAAAATTTGCTATAAACTCACTGCTAGTCAGTAGCTCAGAAGAAATGCGTGAATTTCTGTGATTGTGGAATCTCGACAAACTGGACAGACTGATATAGTTTGGCGTCTTGAGTCTCGAGGCCCACACAAAAAGCTACGCCATATTTGGACACATGTTCCTTATACTACCTGATCTTATATAAACCTTGTTACTCTACAAATAGCGTTATTCAGGTCAGGTAAGATAATTTTATTTATATTGCACATTTTCAGCAACAAGGCAATACAAAGTGCTTTACGGGAGTCCTTGAGTAGCTGGTATACAAGCAGCTTTTGTTAATATAGTATGGTGTGTATGATTTGACTAAAATGGAGGATAAAATATGGTGCGATTTGATGCTTCCGGCACACCTGAGGACAGAAGCGCTGCTGACAAAGTGAAAGGAGCAGCATAATTTGTCTCGCCCATTGATGCGCTTCCCCTCTGCAGATGTCATCTCTGCAGCAGAGTTATGGTACAAACAGAGCTGTTTGATGGGATTCTCCTCAGCCATCCGTCTAACGCCACCGAGCTCACCACCGCCACGCCAAAATGAATCTGTCTGGGCGTCTGTCAAGTCGTACATTTTCCCAACGGTGCACCAATACATGCTCGAGCTGTGAGATCTATTTCTTGTTTGTGCTTCTTTTTTCCATCTTTATTGTCACAAAATAGGTTGGATTGTGACTCTGTGTCTCGTTTTCTGGCTGCTGATGCTAGGAGAGAAAACGAGGTCAGAAAATAAGATATTAACCTGGATATAAAAGAGATGATTGTCAAGATAAAACATGTTGTCTGGAAAGGATTTACTTTGGGAACAGGCCCAAATCTTCTGACATCAAAATGAAATGGTTTTGTACAAAGTTTTTCGGCTTGTATATATTTGGAGCACACTATTTATAAGGTTTGATTCATTGTTGACCTTTCATTTGACACAGTGAAGGGTCATCTTTGACCAGATCTTTGCATTTGTCTGTCCAAGGCAAATGCTAGGTGTTAGGGTTGGGTTTTCAGGTGTTTGAGATGTTGGTCCCAGTTCTGTTCAATTTTTGGGCTTGATGATTGTCTCTGGGTTCCATGGGACTTGGTGACACAGGTGCCATTGGCCCTGGGGTGGATGTGCCAAGACTTCCTCTCCTTGTTGGGGTAGACTGAGTTACCTATTTACCCTACAGGGAGGAGAGCATTTTGCCTCCTTGCAGTCCTCCCTTCCCCATGTTCCACTCGCTCCTTCATACCACCACTCATGTCAGGGCTGGGGGCGTGGGGAGGCTTCTGCAGAACCTCAGTCCTTTAAAAAAAATGAATTGACTACCAAATAAACCAGTTTTGAGAGGGGACAAACAAATGGCTTCAAATCTTGGGTGTTTCTCAACGATTTTAAAAGGAGCATTTAACTAAATATGAGCAAAGGATTTGTGCACACATATCTTCAAAATCATTGTATGTTAAGTTATTATTTTACCTTGAGAAAAAAAAATTGTTCAAACAAAAGGATAAAATTATCACCATCCCCGTGATAAGAGTGCATGTAAATGTCTGACTGGAACTAGAGACTTAATCCTGCTCCTCACAGGTTAAATGATCTGCCTGAGCCGACATTGATCCCCAAGCACAATTAAGGAGACTCAATGACTTGGGTTTGTTCTATTAACGACTCCTGTCTGAACAGTTTGCACCGGGGATAGGAGACCTAGTTTATCCTGTCGACCTCTCACAGCTGCTGCTGACGCACTCCGGCGTCAGTGGAGGATTTGACGTGTGCAAACAAGGCCGACTAGATAAAGATGCGCGTTTTTGTGAGTGGGGAAGAGAAGCAGGTGCACCGAGCTGCAGCAAGAAGAACACTGTCTGTCATCCTGACAAAAGAGAGAGAAGCAAAGACATTTGGATCCATCTTGGAGTCTTTTGGAGCAGCAGCAATGGAGCAGGTCACTCAGACGGTGGAGGCGACGGATGCCCAGAGGCCACAAGTGTCCACTCACTGGAGATTTGTGGCAAAACGGGGAGCCTCATCTCAGTTCGTGAGGAGCACCATCATGATTTTATCCACTTACGCCGTTGCCACCATGACCATGAATTTGGGGAAAAACCTCCAGGACAGAAGAATGAGACCAAACGGCAGCTAGAGTCTGAAGGACCTGGACACTGCCTTTATTGCTGAAATGGTTCACCCCACTTCCACTGACTCAACCCATCAAACTTTACCTCTACATGCCAAGAAGAGGTGACAGTTTCAACTGACTTTACACTCTACACTGGAAGTTCATGAATGGACAGTAAAATGGAAGCAGTTCCGCTATAAGGCCACGCGGTGGCGGTGTTGGGCCTCTTCCTGTCTCAATCTGCTGCCGCCAGGTCAGGCCGCCGCCCCAAAGGCGGCTGTGCCTGTATTGGTTCAGGTTCTGCTTTAGCAACATGGACATCATTGAGCGAAAACCCATGAGAAGATTCAACAAGTCCTGTGACCAAAATAACCATCCAAACAAATTACCCATCTGTATTACATTGCCTTGAACATTTTTTGTATAAGTTTGCTTGATGTAGATAAAAAATTATGTGCAGATAATAATAAAAAAAATTCACTCTGGAATGAAGCACTGTGTTTGATTCACTCGCTTTGCAGGAAATCTGACTAAAAGGTCACAGAAGTTAGGTTTTTACCAGACAACAGAGACTATATATAAATATTAGCAGCGCCTATTGTAGCTATTTCTCTCTGAGTGTGATATAATAAATTACAAAAAACATATGAAACACACTTTTGTCATGAAATCCTTATATTTTGACACATCGCAAATGTGATGTTTGTCCTGATGAAGCTACTTATGGGCTGAGATCGTTAGTGGTTCAGGTCTTTCAAGGCATATGAAGCTACTCCCCGATGGAGAGTAAAGTTCAGTGTAATTTTCCAAATGAGCGGGAAGCTTTTAAACAGCTTATGGAGCATCCGATGTTAAGTATGTGTAGCGTCAAGAAAGCGTGTTTTCAAGTCTCCTCGACCTTCGGATGTTATGTTTAACGCTTGGCACCCTGGCTAATCCGAAAATCCCAGGAGATAAACTAAATGTATAATGGGTGGGATTTTAGTAAAGATATCGCACCCAAACTGAGGTGTGTTCAGCAATGCTACATCTGACCAGTCCTAAATTTACTTTACAGTAACCTCATGGGAGCAGCATTACATAAAGAGTTCAACACAGAAAAAACAAACCATCAGTTAACTAACAGAGTAACTTCTCTACAGTGATAAAAATGGTTATTTTACCATTTTTGACAGGAGTACAGTATTGTGAAAAAGAATTTCTTGCGTTACAGATTGCTTCTGTTTTTGGTTCATTGTTGAATTATAATTATTTAGGTAATAATACAAATTTTAATAAACAAAGCTAACACGAGTAAATGCAAAAGTCACTTTTTTTTATACCTATCTTATCCTATGTGGAAAAAGAAATTGCCCTCTAAATATAATAACATCAACAGTTTTCATTGCAATATTGTTTCCGTATCTTTTCAAACATGAACTGTTTCAGGACATGCCAGAGTGATCAAATGGATTCAAGTCAGGAGTTTAATTTGGCCACCCTAAAACCTTTAGTTTGTGAACTCATGGCTGGGCATTATCCTGCAGGACTTTCTGACAGAGAGCAGAATTCATTCTCCAGTGAAATTAAACCAGAAACGTTGGTTAGTCACAGTTAATACATGGTTTTACAAGGCCTGCTTTTACTTTTCTGCACAAGGCCAGGTTTGCTTGGACAACTTTTTACCTTTAATAAATGAAATGCATTTTGTTTTTAATCAGCTGATCTTTGTCTGAACATCAGTACCATGTGAAACATTGTAAGTTTGACCAAAATGGCAAAAACAGAGGAAATGGGTAAAAGGGGCTTCAAGACTGTTTTTGTTGAGGTCACAAATGATCTACTTACAGCTTCACTTTCTAGGCACATTAGTTGGTTTCTTCTACTACTTCTCCTCTGCTATGTTAAACCTCCAAGGAGTTCCCCAAGGTTCTTGTCTTGAACCACTCTTCTGCTCTATACACAAATTCTTCTTCAAGGTACCAAGTGAAAGCCCTCAATGCTGGTGCCAGTGTTGTCGCCCCAAACCATACTTTTTCTGCTGGATTCCATATTAGATACAAAATCTTTTTCATCTGAAGTCTCTTCTTGGCTTCTTGTTCAACTGTACAACTTTCTTCACCCTTATCCTCTATCACAGAATGTCAGGTTTCTTCTATCTATACAGAGATTTCAGTGTTGCTGCTCAGACCTTTGAAATACTTTGAATTATGACATTTGCATGACTTTCTACTTGGTTAAAACTCTTGACAGTTTCAATAAACAAACATGGTTTGGGGGCCACTATTCTAAGGATACAGACTGACTTCAGTACAGTAAGGGACTAGTGGATGGGGTGATGTATTGTAAAATTAGTGATTAGAACCTTTTTCTTTCTTCCAGAGGACAACAGCTGGATTGTCATCAGGTCTTCCAATACCCCAATTACAGGAAGCATCCTGCCAAGGCAACCGAGGAGTGGCTTGAGAAGAGGATACCCTGAGATCAAGGAACATCCCGGTCAGTCTCCAGATCTCAATCCTGCAGAAATCAGTGTAGAAAAGTGAGCTTAAGTGGCAGCTAAGAAACCTAAAGAGTTTAGAAGTGTTTGGTACACAGGAGTGGGATTCTGAGAGGTGTGTAAACCCAGTGACACACAACGAGAAAAGCCTTACTCACACTCGCCAACTATAGTTTTTCCAACAAGAATCAACTCAATGTTTCCAGGAGGATCAAATATTTATGATAAACTGGATCTACAAGAATCCAGTTAGTGGAAAAAAAAACAAGAATCTGCAGAGAATTCCTTCTTTCTTTGACTTTTGTTTCCACTAAAGAGTTAGCCATTCTGGAGAAATAGGTCAGTGGATCAAATCAAAGGAAATACCAAACAGGGGAATCAGTCACTCAAAAAGGACGAGTGAGGCTACATGGCAACTGAGGGCCTATGCAGGGTCTAAACACAGGCAGTGCCCCAACCAGGTTAAATGAGAAAGAGGGTACACAGAGATCTCTGTTGGTCTGCTTTGTCCTCTCTCTCACTTCCCTGAATAGCTCCCGCACAAAGATATCGTTATTTTGTCTCTAATTACCAGATGAAGAGCTGGCCTGCATGCCTCTCGCTCCACCGCTCTCACCCCCAGAAATAAAGTGCTCAGTGGCGATGACCCTGGACAGTTACAAAACAGTCTGGTGGATCACAGGGGCCATGTGAACCCTTATTGTCTGCATGAGCCTTATAGAAGGTATCTGGTTATGCTAAGGGAGATATGCATGCATATGTTAGTTTTATGCCAATACAACATTTCTTGCATAGTATTGCAAGAAGTGTTGTAAACAGAACCATTAAGTTCTGTTTTGGTCTCATCAGTTGGTCTTTTCACAGCTTTCTTTTGATAATACATTTTTCCTTACACCGCTTCTATAAATGGCGGGTTTGTGGAGTGTACAACTGACAGTAGTCTTACCAACATACTCTTCCTCCTTAGCGATGGATCTCTTCAGCTCTTCCAGAGCTACCATGTCGATATCAATGTTATGCTTTTGAAGCCTCTTCTGCTCTGGTGTGGCTTTAGTCGGTTCTTCCCAACTCAGCTCAGGCCAAATTTCCCCCTGTTTTTTGAAACCTCTCCAAGGTGGTACAAGAAAGTTCCTGCATTGTGCGCAAGTGACTTGATTGCCAACAGACTTAATTTGTTTGGACCTTGGATTTGGATGGGTAAAGACAGTACTTGCAAACTCCTCAAACAACAACATCTCAACCACCAATTTCGATAGGCTATGAGACTGTAATAGTTGGCAAGATGGCAAGCTGCTTATCAATAATTCCATGGTCAAACCTTGAGGTCCAAAGCTTTTTATCAATTGTGGTGGAAGATTGCGTACGGCGTCAACCTTAGGGGGCAACCCCAACAAACAAATATACCAATAGACTTCAGAGAAACAGGTCATCCAAAGGTACGTACAATAACGTCATTGGAGCATCGTCTGCAGCTGCTTCACACTCTCGGCCCGCACATATTCCCACATTCTCGACCAGGTTCCTGCCCATATTCATGCCTTCATAGTGAGGAACAAAACTGTCAAAGGAGACAAACCTTACTTGACTAGAACCAAACCAGACATTACTTGACAATGGACAAGGGGATTTACATACAATAATAAAGAACAAAAGTTGATCAAAGTCAAAGAGTACGTATGCTAATTGAAATATAAAAAATAACTACAAGCCACTCTTTGGTGTCTCATATTCCATTCTGTCAAAGATTTGTTTTTATTAGACATTCTTAGGATTCTACGATCTGAGCAGTACTGACACGAAAAAGCAAGGTAACGTGTGAATGGTTTGAAGTTGCGTCATACCCTTTCTATTTTCAGATGACGGACTGAACAGTGCTTTGTAGGATGTTTGACGTTCAAAGCTTAGGATTGTGATGGTTGGTCCTCTACCAGGACCTTTATACTAAGATTAAATCACAGAAATAATTGCATTGGATTTTATGAAGGAATATTAGGGTTATGGGAGCAGAATATAAAACACTGAAGTTTCTTTGTTCTGTTAAAAAGTTTAAGGAGTATGAGTGCAAGGCATTGTATCTAGGCCACAAGACGGTTCCCATCTGCCATTAGGGCCAAAAGCCTTAGGAGCGTTCTGGAGCCAGAGAGAAAGAAATGAACCCAGCCAGGGATTAGGCTGGCACAACAGGTCCAAGAGGATGTGAGATTACAAGAGAGGAGCAACAACAACACACACGGGGTAAACCTGCTCACATGTTTACGTAACAGTTCAGCTCATGCACCTCAGCGTGTCTGCAAAACAACATACTAATGTCCTGTAAGAACTTTATCAGATTTTTTTTTTTTATATCGGGGAACAGAAAAATGATCTCTGTGTTGGGTGAAGGGAAATGTTTTGGGTTTTTTTTTTTGTTGTCGTTTTTTTGCAAAGTGCAGCAGCTTCTCAAGCTTTGTTCCACAGAGTGCTATGTTCTCTGCCCTCAGCAAATCATCCAGTATTAAATCTCATCCGCAACCTCCTCTGACCCTGTCATCTGGGGGAAAAGTCCTGACCTCAGAGCGTGTCAGCAACGGAGCCGGGTGCCCGGACAGGTGTGACTCAGCACCTGTTTGTCAGCCTCTGGGACTGAAGGGCAAAGCATCAGTTTTAAATCAAATCTTCTGGGTGTGTTTTTCCCAGCAGTCCTTGGAAGGATGGAAGGAAAGCTGTCAACAAGGAGGATTTGGAAAACATCCTATTGGGAGATTAACAAGGACAGAGCCCCGGTCCTTTTCTGTGGATGTGTGAGTGCTTGCGTGCAGGAGAGAAAGAGAGGGAGGGAGGGAGAGACAGGACATCCCAGCGTGTGGCAGATGGAGGAGGGAGGTGGGGGTGAGGAGCCTGGTAGGAGGCTGGCATGTTTTCCCATCTAAACCGGTGACAAAGTGGCGAGCAGTGGCTCCCCGGAGCAGAGGAGATCACAGGCACCGCACGGAGAGGGACGCGGAGCGGGAGGAGAGCCGAGCACCGCGCAGCCTGCAGCCGCTGGAGCCACAGCATCGGGGCGGGGATCAGAACCGAGCCACATCGGAGGGAGCGACGTTTTTTTTTCTTTCTTTTTTCTTTTTAAACCCGGCGAACAGGTGAGTAAAGAAGCGGTGGTTCGGTTATTTTCACGTGATTCGGTTGGTTTTTGTTGACGAGTGACGCCGAATGCTAATCGACTAAAAATGCATTCGAAAAAAATAATCCGGTATAAAGGAGAAAAATGCCCGTTTAAAGGTCGTCGGGTCACAAACTCGTAAATTAAAAGCACTTTGTGATGTTTAGGTTGGAGCTTTTTCTTTTTTCTTTTCTTTTTTTTTTGTCTAGAAATCGCCTTAACTTGAAAATCTCCCCTTTTTAGCCCCAGTTAGTCCATTCAGACTGGAGTCTCACTTTTCATGTTTTAGTTCAGTTTCTGGCAAATCCTAAATAGATATGGGTTCATTCTTTGGGTCAGCATCACAACACTCTAAAAACGAATTTTACACCATATTAAATTTTTGCCATTGAAAACATTTACATTCACATCATTCACATTCATTTGTAATTACACTGTTCAATAATGCCTAATTTAAAACATTTTAGGTGTCTTAGCTCTTTAAATTGCTGTTTTCCAATCAGAAATACTGATTCAGATATACCCTAGGTGTAACAACAAGGATTGCGTCTGGAGTTTATTTCGGTCAAACAGATTTGTTTAAGTCGTGCTGCTATGTAGGTTAGTCTGCACACCGGTCAGTACCTGGTCAGATAAAACCACTGTGCATGTCATCCACCTCAGCTCAGTGCCCCAGTGCCAACTAATCAGGTCGAACCATGTCTGGGTCATCTGGTTGGCTCTTCTTACTCAATAACCGTCCCTGTCTATGGAAGTCCAGACGTGCCACAATTCAATATATATAGAGATATAAATTGTTAAATTAAAACTGCAAGCAGTATGATTAATGTCTATAATTAGTTAAACAAGTTGATAATAAAATTTCTTACAAAAAGCACACGCTGTCATTATTGCAGTAGGTATAGGCTGCAGGAATGGATTTTATTCAATTTAATTCTTAAGTATCAAAGTTACTAGGCAGGGCAAACTCTGAATAAATCAGTACTATTGATAAGAAGTTGGGTAGGTATGCAGATTAATGAACCGGTGTAACAACTGAAATTATTTTATAGTTTAATGCTACTTTTAATCATGAAATAAATGTTTAAATTATTTAAAAATAATTCTTCAAAAATGTTATTATTATTTAAACGATTCCCAGATCTACAATCAATTCAAATTGATTTATTACCTGTTTTGATCTCGTAAGTAAATATATAGTTTTTATTTTTGTTGTTTTTGTGTTCAGAAGAAAAAACTTTTTTGAATAATCTCTACTCAGCTTTTGAATTTCTGTTCCAACCTATATATTCTGATGCTGCCTTGATTCCAAAGCAGCAGAAAAGTGTCGATATTTTTGTGTTTTCACAAACAAAATGCAGATAAAAAAAAAATAATAAGAAATCCAAAATCAAAGTGTCAAATAATCTCTGTTCAGTGGAGATGGGTTTTAGATTGAGTCCAAATTCCTTCAAAAGCAGTAAAAATAATCTTTTAGCTGAGCACAAATCCTAAGTCTTGTCAAAATCACTACTATATATTCTAATAACAATAAAAACTGTGCACAACATATGTGGCCTGAAGATGAAAGTAGATAAAAAATTTGGTTGAGATTCACCAAAAGGAATTTGCCCTTTCTTTTTTAATGGAATGGTACCGCTCCATCACTGAAATGCACCCTGGGTGGCTAACCGTAAAATTAAAAAAAAAAAATGTGACAAAGAGAAACTGGCTCTCACACTTCTAAAGTAAGCTTCAATGATTTTTGTGTGCTTCTCTGTTTTAGGCAGTGGTCTTGACATTGTGGCTGTTGTTGTTTTGACGGTAGGGCGCTTTGTCTGCCGAACTCCTTTCCATTCCTCCTCCAGATCGGCAGAGATGGGCGTGACTTCTCCCCCGCTGCTGCTGATATTCATATTCCTGACGGCAGTCGGCCGGGCGCGTTCGGAGGGCGTCTGCCTCCAGGACGGCAAGCACAAGGCCATGCCCGGCGCGGAGCCACACCTGACCGAGTGCGGGCTTTACGCTGACAGTGAGTGCACGCGCTCCGTAAGGTCCACGATCTTATCTGTGAGCAGGCAGAAATGACAACAGTGGTTTGGTGTTTATTCAATCCCTGCTGCTGCAGACAGCTGCTGCACTGAGGAAGACATCCAGGATATTGCCTATGTTCCTTCTGACAGCAATAAGAATGAACCCTGGGACAAGTGTGGCCCTCTGAGCTCAGAGTAAGTCCCATCTGTTCTTGCTTTCTAATAACATCCCGTTTTAATTGTTTCTCCTTCTCCTTTTAGAATTGTGAGTCACATACACACAGGGGCGTGTCTACGTTTTTTTTTGTTTTCAGGTAGAGATACAAACGGTAAATTGTAATTTCAACTAAGTGGACTGCAGTCTTAGATTACAATGAACTAAAATTTAACCAGACAAAACACATGGATCCAGTCACACATTAGACTGTTTAGCTTAGCTTAGCTTAAATGTATACAACTTTATTTTTGCTAACTCTGTTCAACTTATCAACTTATTAAAGTGAAATTTACTGAACAATTATAAAAAACTATCTAGTTATAAATAAACATCACACACATGAACCTGCCAATGGGACGAGAGATGAAAATTAGCCTCATGAGATTAAAGCTACAATCTCATGTATTTGCATGTAAATCTTAATTGATATGACATTTTTTTTTTAAATAAACTTAAATTGTTGACTTTGAGTGTGGACAAAAAACTAAGCTATGTAAAATATGATATTAACACACTGACACTACTGGGTGTGGCCAGGTAAGGTGGCCAATCAGATTTCAAGGGTAGCCGTCGACATCCCTTTGGCCACGCCCCTTTTACAGTTTATGACGTAATTTGCTTTAAACTGAATTGTTGCTGAAATATGCTGTACAAAATAAAGCTGACTCACAAAAGTATTCAAACCCCTTGACCATTTCCACATTAGGTCAGATTACAACCCACCAAATTCAACTTTATGCAGCTGCATTTCCATCAGCCAATGTAATTTGACATTTCCAAAATAAATTTGCTTAACGTAAACGCGGCAATTTCGAAAAATTTAATAAAAAGCTTTGACGCTACTAGGATGTGGTGTTTTTTTTTTTGTTTGTTTTTTTTAAATTGGTTCTTTTCACAAAACTGCAAAAGCTTTTTTTTTTTTTTTGGCGTCACACGAGTCACATGATCAGTAACCGGATGTTGCAAGTGGCGCACGAAGAAGAAGAAGACGACAACAGGAAACGGTGGGGAGATGATAGCGCAGCATGTTTTTTAATGACTTACCGTGTGAACAAAACCTATTCTTGAGATTTTAATCGCGTTTCTTATGTGATGGAAACATTGCAATTGCGACATTGTGGGGGCTTTTTCGACATTAACGGAAAATCGACAACATTTTTGCACACGTTAGTAATGAAAACGCGGCCAGTGGCAGGTCAAGACTGGTAGTGACACATCAAGATACGGGAAAACGTCATGGTGGGGGGGAATACTTTTGAAAGTCTTTTATTAAAAATGTCATTATTTTTCACGCCCGCACAGTACGAGTCACATGCTCACATTTACCCTCGCTGTCTTTCCCTTCCCAGTGACATTGCGGGTCAGCAAGAGTTTGCGGTCTGCGCTTGATGGCGCCTCACGCTGGTAGAAAACTGTTTCCATCTGTCTCCGCAGGTGCGAGGGCTATCTGAAGCGCGTGTCGTGTTTTTACCGCTGCTCCCCTGACGCCTCCCGCTGGCCTCATCCTCACCGCCGCTCGTACATCCAGGCGGTGCCGCTTTGCCACAGCTTCTGCCGTGACTGGTGAGGCTGCCTGCACGCAACTCAGTAGCTGTTCCTGCTCACATGTCAAACTCTGGGGGAGAGAGAAGATGCAGTTTTTGCAAAACAACAGTGCTCAACCCCAATGCAAAGTGCCCTATAAATAAAACTGCTTTTTTTTTTTTTTTAATTTATTTATTTTTTTATATTTCTCAAAATTTCTGGGTTCAGAGGACATTAACAAAATCTGGAGGTTTGTGAAAAAAATAAAAACAAAAAAAGAGATAATCCTCTAAATGTTGGAAAACAACAAATACAGACACAGAAAGATGATTTGAAGAGGCATTTGAGAGTTTGTAAAGAAATAATACATTTCAAAACTTCCCCACTGAATTTAAAAGTTTAATTTGCTTTCATGCTTTGGGAATTTACTCTGACAGACGGCATCTGAATAAACAGTCTGAGATTATGGAAAATATGGTCGCTCCTGTTGCCAGGACCAAGATGAGAGGAAACAATACCCTGTTTCTGCAGATTATTTGAAGGGACAAATCCACAGTCCAACAGCGCATCGAGTGGTTCAAAGCACAAAATGTGCATCAAATCCATTCTTTGCATTCTAAAAAACAGCTATGCTAAAGACAAAGCAATTTGCTAATTCGGCACTGTCAGATATAGAGCCATCCAGGTTTTGGTTGGTTAATACAATAAGGTTAGGGTACTAGGTTGGCATTTAAACCCCTAAAACAGGTTGTAGTGGCTAATGTAATACATTAAGGCTAATATCAAGTGGGATGGAGAAAAAACTGGACTTCTAAAAAATTATTTGGGTTGAAATGAATTATTTCAATTTTTAGTTTAATTCTGTATTATAAATGACCAGATAACAAATAAAAACACCCTTATAATGTGTAATAAGTGTCTGATTCACTAGCAGTTGGCTCTAAATAACAAACTTCATGTTTAGTTTAAAACACAGGGTAAACATAGCTTGTATGTGTTGACTTTGACTAATTATTTAGTTAGGATCTGAATGTTGAAGCAGGTTAGCACTAGCTTACGTTAACTATCCCCCGAGTTTGACTTATTTGCAATATAATTACAAATATCTAAAATTCTCAAATACTTGAGACCACTGCGAATACGTGATACCTTTTCTAAAAAAACAGGTCAAACACCAAATATGCTTTATTAAGCAATAATAAGCATAAAGGAAACCGACTCTAGACATTAGCTACAGAAGCTAGACGTTAACTACAGAAGCTAGACGTTAGCTACAGAAGCTAGACGTTAGCTGCAGAAGCTAGACGTTAGCTGCAGAAGCTAACGTCTAGAATCTTCCTTATCTTAGCTCTTGCGGGTACAGCCAATCTGCGCCAACGAAAATGAACAGCTCTTCTGGATCGGCTGCTTTGGAGTCGTGAGAATAATTTCTTGAGAATAATGTGGTGTGATGTTACATACACACACACACAAAAGAAATTGTGAATATTGAACATCCCAGGGTCCAATTTTAGCTAATTTTCCAACTGGGACACTGCTTATGTTTTGCTAACTTGCTCCTGTTTACACTTTTTAAACAGTAAAATGTTTAAAGATAGTTTTAACTGCATCAACATTCCTGGATGGGAAATGCCAGCTAAGTTAAGCCTGAACTTAAGATGAAAATCATAACTTGAACATGTTTCTCCTGACTGGAAATAATATTAAAGTTTTGTGGTGGCTCAGCCAGATTAGGATGATGGCAATTTAAAAAAAAAAACAAAAAAAAA
>CAEGAE010066244.1:0-12500 GCA_903067095.1 Girardinus metallicus | reverse complement strand
CTCCACTTTGCTCTTTAGAAGATTGTAATTTT
Source organism: Girardinus metallicus (assembly GCA_903067095.1). Classification (NCBI taxonomy): domain Eukaryota; kingdom Metazoa; phylum Chordata; class Actinopteri; order Cyprinodontiformes; family Poeciliidae; genus Girardinus; species Girardinus metallicus. The sequence continues at coordinate 12,468 of CAEGAE010066244.1, read as the reverse complement.
GCAAACATGCCTTCATTAAAGATGATTAAATGATTGTCAGTTGGAGTCTTAATCATTCTGAACCAGCATAGAGCTGTTAATCTGCTCTCCGGGGCTGTTAGATGCTGCTATGCTAAACCTGAAGTTTTTTATTTTTTTTAAAGTGCTGTATTCAGATCGGCTCTCAAGGTCGATGTTGTAGACAAGGAGAGAAAAGCAGCAGGGGCCGAGCAAAGCCACCTGAGAGAGAAAACACCGGGCAGAGGCAAAGTGTTCTCAAGGCCGGAGCCGCCGCGGAAAGGGCAAAATCAATTATTTCACTGGATGTTTTATGCAGCGAGGTAAAGCTCAGGCAGGCCCGAGGGGCAGCGGGAAGCGGGAGGACGGACGGACAGACTCCGCACGGAGCTGGCAGGGCTGGAAGAGCGAAACAAACAGGCGTCGGTTTATTCCGGGCGCCAAGAAGATAACAAAGTTGGACGAAAGCAGGGAAAAATAGCGGTCGTTGAGAATATTTTTATTCCTACAGCTCACGCCGGCGCAGGCGGTGTTGCTGCTCCAATCCAACCCGTCGCTCTTGTTTCTGGCAGGAGTATCAGCTCAGACTGTCTGATCTCGCTCCTACAAGGACGAGCGGTCACGATACTTCGTCGTTCGAGGTTTTGTTAGAAATACAAAATGGCTGCTGTGAAAAAGGTTGAAAAGTGAAGTGGAGGGCAGGATCTCGTAGTATTGTTTTTTAGTTTTATATAAATTTATTCCCTGGTCAAAAATATTCCTGGGGTGTTGCCTTGATTCTTTCAGGCATGTTTGAGAAATCCTTTAATCTCTATGGCAACCATTCAGCTGTGCAAAACGTCTGGGTGGCCCTACCTAGTGAGCTAGCTTGACCTAGTTTCCAAACTCCGAAGCTTCTCTCACACAGAACAGAAAACCTTCCCTGGGACTTCCCCATTCAGCTCCTTCAGACTAGCCATCAGCCATTAGCAAACGTGTGCTGACCTCATTAGACGAGCTAATTCTCAGTTAAACACTAGTAAAAAGGTTGTTTAAGGGTTAATAGAGGAGCCATGTTGTGATGACCTCCTTAAGGCGGAGTTTCAGAAAGAGCAGGAGCTTCTTAAAGAGACAGAGGCCCAATTTCAAGGTGTTACATTTTGAAGCCAAGTTATGTTTGGTATATCTGGCATTTTTATAACAACTGAAGTTAACAGATTGATTGTTCCATCAAATTTGTCTTAATATATCATATAGAATCCCATCCAAATACAAAACCTCATTACGTAGATCTTCGCTTTGACTGATTCTGATGTCCCGCCCACCTACACAACCCACAAGGAGAGACTCAACGGCTGTTTTGTTAATTAAGTTTTACGGCACGTTCCACTGATCCTCCTTTATGTAGCCAGAGAGCAAAGATTTCATTTGCATGCAAGACCTATACCACTACATTATTGTTGTCCACGGCAACGCAGTTTGAAGGGACAAACTCGGCGCAGATTTGATTAAAGCCATCGTGAGATTTGTGTGCCGCCTCTGCGTCGCAATTTGTAATTCCTTACATTCATTTAAACGGGGAGGAGGAAGAGCCCTTTGATTTAAAATCTGATTTACAAGCTAAAGATGCACAGAAGCTCAGCACACGGTGATGCATATATGGTTTATACGCAGAGTGTCATACAGAGGCGAACGTTTAAGAGCATAAAAATTCAGATTCTGCCTAAAACGCAGCAAAGCTTTGTCAGTGGAAATAAAGGGAAACTTGCTTAAAGATTAATTGATTTGAAAAAAAAAAAAAAACTTGCTGAGTAATGTAGGACCCAGAGGCCAAGAAGAACCGAAGTTATTGGTTGCTATGGCGATTCCCACCTTTTCAGCCACGTTGGGGAGCCGTACGGTATCAAAGATCATTTCAATGAGCTTAAACAGGACAAAAACATGGAAACATAATCCTACAGTTGTCTTTGACTGCAAAGCTTTTACCGTATATTGATGTAAGTAAACAAACAAACACAGTCAGTGTTATCTTTCCGGGTCGGCTCGATTTTCTTTCCAGGGTTTAGTCTGATCCAGTGAGCTGGGTTGGTCAAACAAAACTTTTCCTTAATAAGCGTAACAAGATTTGTTTGAATTCATTATTGATAAAAAGTTTTTTTTTTAAATTACATTCTAGCTTATTATGGCACAACTTCTCAATTGAAATTAAGAAAAGATTAAATAAAAGAAAAAAAATTACATTTTAGTTCAGACGTTGACTAGATCAATCCAAAACCTTCACTTTGTAGACTTAAGTAAAGTCACGTTTATTTGTGCAGCACATTTCTGCAACAAGCTGGTGAAAAGCGCTTTGCATGATAAAAACGTCATAAAATCAGTCCCTCCAGGAAATATTTTTCACTGATTTTGTGGTTCTACGTTAGAAATATATGCAAGGAGTTTTGCCTTATTTTTTCCTCATTAAACTCGTTACAAAACCTACACAACAAAAATAAAGATGAGACAGGAAACAATAAGCAGACATATGAAAAAAAGACCAACAAACGTTTTAATTCTTTAAGGAACTAAAAACGTTTTGATTTTTGCTATTTGCATATAACTTGACCTAAAGTAAGGCGGAGGCAGCAGTTTGGAAAAAGAAACACTGCCACCTGCAGGTCGGAGTTAGCAGTTTCCATTTTTTTTGCAAAAGAAATTCCCAATAAACTGAAGGCCATTAAGTAACGCTGAAGAAATGCTGGCAATTGTTTTATTGAAAATTATGGATTCCTGGAAAACTGATTGATGTCATTTGTGGTTTGGAGTCTGGAGAGAAATCTAAAAAAAAATATATGTTGGATCGACACGTGCTTTAAATATCGATTTGGGTTCAACAAATTAAGCAGCAATAAGAGAAGAAACTTATATGGACAAATTCATAATTGACATGTTTCAGCTATTCTCCAGTTTATTTGATAATCAAGCAAAACTGTGATAATTTTTAATTTGCTTCATTTAAAAAAAAATTTATTAGAAAAGACTATGTTAAATGGAAGCTGAAGGAAGTGAAGTTTTAACTATGATTGATGACTAAAAAGCATTTATGTTTGCTAGTCACACTGGGGATTGAAACGGCTCTCTGTGGTTTGCGTGGCTGCAGATGTATCAGCACGGCAGGGATCTCTGCGAGAGCCTGTGGGGCGACGCCTTCATGACGGTGGAGGACGACCAGCAGGAGGCGGGCGAGAACGGGGCGGAAGGCCGGCCCTGCGGCTGCCTCACCCTCAGTCCCTCGGACAAGGACGTGATCGCAGCGCTGCGGGCCCAGCAGGACGACCCGGAGGAGCTGGACACAACCAAGGCCGGCCTGCCGCAGTACCGGGCTCCCTGCCAGGCCAAGCTGCCGGCGCCGGCCAAGAGCGGCCGGAGGGCGAACTCCGTCCTGCGGAAACGCTCGGTGGAGATCGACGACGTGGAGGGGAGCGGGAGCGGTTTGTAGATCCCGTTCGGTGAAGATGTGTCACTAGTGTCCGATGCGTAATGCTAAACTGTGAAAATAAAGGCGCAACTTTGTCCCTCTAAAAAAAAAAAAAAAAATGGCCGCATGGGCGTACATATTTACCGTTAGGGCCCCGGTAGATCCAGGAAAAAGAAGAAGTAAATTTGCGAGATAAAAACTCTGAAATTTTGAGATTAGGAAATTTCTAGCAGAAAACATGGACATTTCTGAGCTTCAAAAGTTTGAAATTTGTGTGGGAATTTTTTGTTGTTGAAATTTTTAGGTTAATTTCACATATTCTAGAAAAAAAAAAAATCTCTGAGCTGGAAAAGTTTAAAAGTTTTTTCACAAGTCTAAAATGTTTGGAGCCCAGAAATCTCCCAAGTTTTTCCTCCAGAACTTCTGAGATTGTTCTCAAAGTATTGGATTTTTTCTCGCAAATTTTTGACTTTTCAAGCACCGAAATTTCCACGTTTTTTTTTTTCCAGATAACTTCTGAGCTCAGTGTGAACATTTCCTATTTTTTTCTTGCACCTTTTTGACTTTTTGAGCTCAGAAAATGTTTATGCTTCTTCTATAAAATTTCTGAGACTAATCTAAAAAGAAATTTGGAGGGGTTTTTTTTGCAAAGTTTTGACTTTTCAAACTCAGAAATGTTCACTTTTTTCTATAAAATTTCTGAGATTAATCTAAAAATTTGAGTTTTGTCTTGCAAATTTACTCCTTATATATATATATAAATATAAAAATCCATCAGGTCATGAAAAATCCATTGAAGTTTGTGGTTGTGATAAAGCAAAGTGTGAAAAATGAATGGAGTATAAATAGTTTTGCAGGATAACGTGCTGTTATTGTTGATTGATGGTGTAACTAAGCAAGCATGGCCTCCAACAGGCTTTACTACTCTTTATTTCAATCTGTGTGGAATAAATGTCTAACTGCAGATACTGGTTAGACTGATTTAGCTTGTAAATAACAGCCAAACTTCTCATGGTTCTTCCGGAGGATTTGACTGGAAATTTTCTGCTTTCACAAACAGCCCATCATGTACGATATCTTGAAAATTCACGGTAACAACGGTAAAAACGTCCCATCTGTCTTTTTGTCATTCGAAACCGGACCGGGCCTCCTCTTCTCTCATCTACTCCAAGTATGAACTTGGACTGTACAATAATGGTTTTCCCAGTTTGTTCTTGAACTAAATGGACTGAGACCAGAACTGGAGGTTTATATCTGTTGGCGGGCTTGTCAGGGTCGCTGTCTGGGTCACGATAGCCCACTTCTGTATGTGAGAAGAGCCTGGATATATTCGTTGCCTCACCTGACTTCAAATTACACTTTTCACATCAAAACGGGACACAAGAGTTATAAAAGCGATGAAATGCTGCCTTCTTGCTGGGTTACAGGGCTGTTTTATGTGCGTTATTATGGTGCTGGAACAATTTATTTTCCCTGTGTAGCTGAAGGCTAAATTATTACAGCACTGTTCCCTTTTTGGGCTGGTCTGTGTCTTCTTAGTGAGCTGAGATATTTAAGCGTCTTTACACATCTGTTTGTTTTTATGGGCTTAAGTTTAGAATAATAAAATGGTGAATAGAAAAGCTACTTTATTTTGACTGTGTCCAGAGACAGAGATGTACTGTAGAATATAACTCTAAGAAACACTGAAAACTACCTAACTCTAAGAAGCCTTGTCTGAAGATATTTCTGAACAATGATGATCTGTTTTTATGAGACAAAAAATGGATACATTCAGTTATTACAAGAAATATGACATCACTGAATGATGGAAGCCCATTGGTGTAATTTATCATTTGGTAGCATTCTAATATTTTGGGATATGTCTATTAATTGCAGAGTTTAAATCGGGCGTAAAAAACACATCCTGACCTGAGCCCATTGGGATTGTGTCTTAACCTGATCCGACCTGATTGATTAACTTTAATTAAAGCCATGAGCCCAAAGTAAATCCAGCATACTATTTCAATTAAGAATTTACCGCTTTTGACCTGTTTTAAGCTTCTAATGTCTTCTAGCTCCATTTTGTTGCTTGTTGTAACCGCAGGATGAGAAAAGGTCAAATCATCTGGGATGTGTGATTAGTGGGATCTGATCCGCCTGTGCTGTGTTGGTACAGTCTGATTCACTTCTGCACCCTACTTACTTACTTTATTTCCTGAACAGGTTGAACTATCTAGCCCTCTTTTTAGCCTATAATAAATAGCTTAACTTCTGTTTGGTTTTCTCTGTGTTGGATGGATTGCAGGCTTATTAAACACCCCACAGAAGCATGAGCCCCAACCTGACCCTAAATTCTGGCCAGAATTATTTGCTTGAGGCTCGGGCCATAAATCTAAGCTCTTGATTAGTTGCCAGAGCCTGAGTCTCTTGATTGCTCTGTTCCTTCAGCGGACTACAGCACCAGTGAAATGCTGGTGAACATGGGCAACCTGCCCCTGGATGAGTTCTACCCGGCGGTGGCCATCGTCACTTTGATGCGGATCCTCAGAGACCCCTCGCTGTCCAACCACCACACCATGGTCGTTCAGGCCGTCACCTTCATCTTCAAGTCGCTGGGCCTCAAGTGCGTCCAGTTCCTGCCGCAGGTCATGCCCACGTTCCTCAACGTCATCCGCGTTTGCGACGCCAGCATCCGAGAGGCAAGCGGAAGATCGGATAGTTAAAAACACCTTTTTTTCTTTCTAACTTATCAGGTGTAATGTTTTACTCTGTTCTCTTGCAGTTTCTCTTCCAGCAGATGGGAATGGTTGTGTCCTTTGTGAAGATTCACATCCGGCCATACATGGACGACATCTTCACCCTGATCAGAGTGAGTAGCTCTATCAGCTTTCTTCATCTTCCTTCTCTGTTATGTAATCCTTGTTTTTCCAGTGAGTCAGGCAAACAGCTGTAAGCTATTAACTGCACTCATTATTCATTCATTAAAAGGATTTCAGCACATTGTGTGATGAACATAATTATCATTGAAGAATCTGAGTTTTTGCATTTAGGTGCATACTCAAGCCACCTTAGTGTTCAGATAGAAATGTTTTAGCACTTATTCTGTCTCCAAAGTTTGCCTCCCTCCTTTGGACCCAATCTTACTTTAGCTGTAACCGCAGATCGTTTGTGGCTTTCAGCCCATCTTGTGATGCAGAGCGACTGTTAAAGGCATTGTCTCCCACGCACTTGTCTAGCACATAATCATATGGAAAGGAAAAGACTTCTCCTGATTCTGATACAAGGATATTGTATTCAAGGATATTGTATCAGAATCAGAATACAGTCTGATTCTGATTCTGAACCAGGATTTGCTAACCCAGGAGGTTCGCTAACCCTGTAAACGAACCTCCTGGGTGGTGGTAACACCTTGTGATGGAGAGTAATGGAGAGAAGTACTCCGCTGCGCCTTCTGCCCCAACAAGTTAATAAAGGGCATTGAAACAAAGGATCTATTCATTATTGCTGCAGTTCTGCTTCTGCATCCAGATGAGGGGGCTGCTCTAACTATTCAAGATGTACTGCCATGGCAGGCAGGGCAGGAAAGGGGGGGCTGTTTAACTTTATCACAGATGAAACCCACCGACTGACTGATTTTGTGACTTTAAACCTTCCACTTTAACAGTTGGTCTTTTTTTTTTTTATTTTAGTCATACTGCGCAGCCGTGCCTGGGTTTTCCAACACAGTATCACAGACAGACAAGAGACACAATATCGGTTCCTCCTGACAGGAAATGGTCTCCTTTTTCCTGCCATCTAATCTTCCTCTTTGCTTCTGGCATCTGGAAATTCAGGGTTTCCAGAGAAAATTCAGTCCAGACATTTCTTTCACATTCAGATTATAGATGGAAACACATTCTGACCCATTTCTGCACTTTCTTAAATGGAGCGCGCTCAGTGAGTTAATGCATACGTTTTCATAAAGTGAAAATAGCATCAGTTCACGAATAATAAATGAAGAAATGATTGAATCACATTTTATTTCAAACATATGAGCAACAGATTTTAAGGGATTAGAACTGCACATATTGATTATTCTGACAATTAATCAGATTTTAATAATTGTCACATTCTGCAGATTTGCCATTTAAGCCTTTTGAATCAATGTTAGAAATGCATCAAAATATGCAAAGAAGCAAATTCTATTTTTAAAACAAAATTTGAAGCAGGTGAAGCTAAACTATGCCACTAGAAGAGTTTTTGGTAAAGCATACTTACAAAGTTTTATTTCTTATCTTAAATGTTTGTTTTTGTATGATTTTGGCTGAATCACTGCTCTGACTGTGTTGTTTCATCAAATGGCCTTTTTTGAGTCTGTATTGTAGAGTAAACAATTAATCGATTACTAAATTAATTGACAATTATTTCAATAATTGCTTAATCAAGATTAAGCCTATTAGTAGTTTCGGCCCTGATAGAGATGAAGATAAAATATTTAAAAAAGGTGAAACTTCCCCTGTTATTAAACACTACTGTGTTCAAAATAATATCAGTCTAGTCAGTGTTTAAATGAGAAACAGTTTTCTACATGGTAAATAATTTCCAAGTAGGTGTTTTAGATTAACAGAAAACAGACAGACCCACCATGTTCAAATGAAGAGCCACAGCCAAGGTAAATCTGTTTAAAGACAAAGGCAGCACATGTTTCATTGACCACAATCCTCTTTCTGGTTCTTTGTCATGTACTTTAAAAAAAACAGACATGTGCATATGATTGACTTCTAATTAACACTGTTATGCTGTGTTATGGTTTTGTTCTGCAGGAGTACTGGACACCAAACAACCCTATGCAGAACACCATCATCCTCCTCATTGAGCAAATCGTGGTGGCCCTGGGCGGAGAGTTCAAGCTCTACCTGCCTCAGCTCATCCCACACATGCTGCGTGTCTTCATGCACGATAACAGCACTGGCCGTAGCGTCACCATCAAGGTAGAAGACATAGAATACTGCTGTGTTTTGCCTCATGTTCACAACTTCCTCTAGCATCTCTTTAAACATCTGAATGTGTTTGAGTTAATCTGGTAATTTACTCTGAATAGATTTCAATTTACAAGAATCTGACATATTTTCCCCCTAAAGTGAGAAACAGCAGATCACTCAGCCGGCTTCTGAATATAAAAGAAACAAACTCATTTAAAGTTAATTCATTCTTTTGACTCTCCAAGGCAATGTTGTCATGAAAGAAGCTTTTGTTTGTTTATTCATTAATGTGGACTGGAGGCTGTCTTTGTTCTCCTTTTATGCAATTAACCAGAGGTTTAATCAAATCTTGTCTCTAGCTCTGCTGTCTGATTTAAACATAATGAAATTATCCAACCTTGTTGGTAACTGAAACTTAATCATAGGATTAGTTTTCATGCTTTTTCTAATCACTCTGACTCTGGTAGTTTATACCAGTTCTTTCTCATTTATATTCATTATTTTATTATTATTTACTATTTAGTTGGACTCCTCAAAGTGCTACATGCATTTTGCATTTAATTTAAGTCTTTCTGGCAATACATTTGTTAATACAGCGAAACACAAATATTGACCTAAAAATTGAACTATGAAACATTACTTCATATGCCTGTTACATTAAACAGTACAACACACAGTAAGTGCATTCAGGCATATTTTCAAATGTATTAGCGTTTATTGATTCTGCATTAGAAGCAGCAACAGTAATTCAGAGCGTGCTGTCAATTTTTAATGTTTGCAAACACCATTATCAGAGTTTATTATTATTGCTTTTCCACTGATGATAATAAATCATTTGCTACACCATGATGAATCAATCCCATTTCATCCAGGTTTGTTCTTTCAAATCTATTTTATTCCATGCAATTTGAACTCGGTCTGATCCAATCAGATTCAGTAGATCATAAATTGTGATCTCCGTCTTTCCAACGAAACGTGCAGCATAGTGTCGGATCTTGAATTTCCTTATTTACTGGACTATAAGTCGCCCCAATTTCCATAGCTTGCTTGGTCTGTATATGTTTCTTTTCCTTTTCTTAATGCATTTTTGCTCTATGCAACCCATAATCCAGAGCAACGCTTAGTCCAGAAAATATGGTAGCTGCAATTCCATATCCTGAGAAAGCGTGGGGCGACAGTGGAGAAGAACAACTCTGGTTTAACAGAAAGAAACAATGGAATAGTGTGTGTCAGCATCTTGGGTTTAGAATGAGACCCAAAACACAGAAGTGCTCACCCTGGAATACTTTCTATGAAAAGAAACACTGGAAGCACATAAAGTTAATTAAAGCAATAGTTTCAGATTTTCAATATAACCCTAGTCACTCTGTGTTGTTTTATAAAACTACTTGTCTTAAATATTTAAAGGGAGTCTGCATTTTTATGTCAGTAAGGGGAATAATAAACATTAAAAATGCTCTCTATATATCAACCCGTGAAAATATACAGTAGTGGTATTTGAGAAGACGTAAAGTTCAAGACCCTTTATTAGTATTGGTACATGAAGCTATGTGCAGACAGCAGTGTTTTATGTAATGAGTTGGAAGTTGGGCATGCTGTTTATCATAAATTACACTCTTTAAGCCGCAGCGCCTGGATCACATGTCACATTTTATCCATTATATTTATTTTCCTCATATTGTCAGGAGGGTTTTTGTTCAATACTACCGCTGCTACTTTACACCCAGAACGCAACCAGCAGCTGACATTATTAGGGTGCTATTTTATGTTTGTGGTTGCCGTCAGTACCCATTGAGAGCTTTCAGGTTTAGGCTTTTCACTTCTAATATGTCAGTTCAAAGACAACATAAATCTGGAGGTAACACACTCTTCGGTTTCAGCAGTCGCTGCCAGCAGTTGTCAGGGTTTCCCTCCGATGCTAAATCATGGCTTTCCACAGAGCATAAGCACAGAGCCATAAGTAGTCTAGTCATCCACTTTGCTTTCCTTTAGGGCCTTACTGTCTTGGTGTGTAAAGTATTAGAAATTTGAATCTGTAACTTGGTTGCTAGTTTGAAGCCCAATCTGGTGAATAAGACCCAGACAGATTGGGATCGGGAGTCATGTTGCCTTCTGGAGCAAATAGAGAGGAAAAGAAAAACATGTGAGCATCCCCTCACCACACACAGACACTCTCACACATAAATAGTGTGACTTCCTGCCGTCTCGCCATGTGAACTTTAGACATGGAGAGGTAGTCATGGTGCGCTTTGGGACTGCTTATCCAGAACACTTCGTCTTGTCCAAGCCTCCTCACTCCCAATAAGTCTGTATTCTTCACGCAGCGTCGTCTCTACAGTTAACTAGACAATCCTCAGCTTTTATTAAATACTGTTTTCTGAATTTGTCGAACATGAACTGCCGATCTAGATTTATAGACTACTTTGCCAAACTATTCATAAAATCTGAGTTAAATTGCAAAACATCTTTTTGTCTTTTTATCATGTTTACAGCTAAAAACTTGAGTATTTTATGTGGTAGATCACTACAAAGAAGCGAGTGATTCTGTTAGGAATATATATATTTTTTTCAAAATAAAAACAGTTCATGCTCAGATTTACGGACGAGATTTTAGGAACATCTATATTCAAATTTTGATTTAGGGCTAAAGTGGACTTTGACTAGAACATTTTAAGACATGAATATAATTTGATATAAACTATTCCAGTGTACCTCAGGTTCAGTCCAGCTCTGCATTTCCCTCTCTCTCATCTCCCCCCAGCATGATGCTGCCATCACTATGTTTCACTGTGGGATGGTGGGTTTAGAATCATGTTTCATACTTTTTCTGTCCAGTGGCCATTAGGTCTGCAGCCTGAAACTTTTTGGACCTCCCACAATGCCTTTTAATACCTTTAACCAAAAATGATAAAGAATCAACCAATGTTGTTAAATGTGGATATCATAATAAATGCAGGTTTCAGTATAAATTCCTCTTTTGTCATGGAATAATTGCACTGAATTTATATAAAAAATGAGTTTTAGATTTTTTTTTTGTTTGCTTTTAGGTAGGAAACGGTAAATATATATACCCTATATTCACAAAACTATATTCACAAAGTTTCAAAATTTTCTTTCTTCCAAAATCTAGGCAGAAATGAAACAGTGGTTCTTTAAAAATGACAGCAGAATTCCTCTAGTAGATATTTATCTTCTTTCCAAAAGGTTATGTAATATTTGTGCTAGAATAAAACAAATTAACATATTCTTTCCCTAAACCTACAGAAAGCTGAAAGTCCTTATGTTAACATATTTTTATTCTTCCAGCTGCTGAACGCTATCCAGCTGTTTGGTGCCAACCTGGATGACTACCTCCACTTATTGCTGCCTCCTATTGTCAAGCTATTTGATGCCCCTGATGTGCCGCTCCAGGCTCGCAAGTCAGTATTTTAAATGGCGGTTCTCATTTAGCTTTATTGAACGGCTTATTGCAATAAATGAAGATGTTACATATCACACTGTAGATGTGGTATGTTTGAGGGTTGTTTGTTGTAAAGGTACATCCAGGCGTGCTGCCAGGAATCTTGGGCTCCCTGACAAAAAATTAGATTGGGCCCCCGCTGCGGAGCTGGTGTTACAATTTTTTGAGTCTATTTGACCATAAAAAGCATCACAGTTTTAAAGGCTTGCAACTTGCTTTCTTTGGTTCAATACTGATACTTGCACAATATTTAATGCTCGTGAATTTTACATGCAACAGTCCACATACAGTGGGGAAAAAAAGTAGTCAGTCACCAATTGTGCAAGCTCTCCCACTTAAAAAGATGAGAGAGGCCTTAACCTCAACTATGAAAGACAAAATGAGAAAAAAAAATTCTGAAAATCACATTGTCTGATTTTTAAAGAATTTATTTGAAAATAAGGGTGGAAAATAAGTATTTGGTCAATAACAAAAGTTCATCTCAATACTTTGTAATATATCCTTTGTTGGCAATGACAGAGGTCAAACGGTTTCTGTAAGTCTTCACAAGGTTGACACACACTGTTGCTGGAATGTTGGCCCATTCCTCCAAGCAGATCTCCTCTAAAGCAGTGATGTTCTGGTTCTGGCGG
>CAEGAE010066241.1:0-19852 GCA_903067095.1 Girardinus metallicus | reverse complement strand
ATTTCAGATTTTTGTATAACTTTTCTTCAAGTTAACAAAGTGAGCTATTATTGTTACAGGTTAATTTTCTAAACTATAGAAAAGTAACTGTTAGAGAAGCTCAAATGTGAAAAATTGGACTGATATTGATATGCGATGGTAACACTGCTGTTATGTTAGATTTACCAATGTTTTATTTTATCTTATTTTTATCCGATTACCCGATTCATTGTTAGAATAATCGATAGATTACTCGATTACTAAAATATTCGTTTACAACAGCCCTACACTGGAGTATACAGAATCAAAGAAATTCAGATGGAAACAGTCAGAGCAGTTATTAGTCAAAATTATACAAATAAGCATATATTTTGCATCCAAGTTATATAAACAAATCCGTCTTATTCTGTAAATAGTTTCTATCCAGAGATCCTGAAGTGCCATAGTTTTAGCTTCACCTGGTTCAAATTCTGAAAAATAAATAAATAAATGAATAAATAAAAAATCAGCTGTAAAGCACCTTTTGCTATCCAGTCATAAATAATCAATAGATTAGCCCTACATCATTGATATTAGGTCAAGCAGAAAGGGCTGAGCTTTTCACAAGTTGATGTGAGAAGTATTTTTAGCTGCACATGCATCTTTTGCTACAGTTAATTATTCACTAAAGGAATGCTGTTAGTGCATTTTGGGTAATGACAAGTTTAATTTCTTATTTAATAAAGGAATTGAGTCGTTTATTTGCATCTTTTAATGGATTTCTAATGTATAAAAAGGCTTAAATAAGATATTTTGCAGAAAGTGCAAATTTTTTTATCTGATTAGTTTTCACAATAATCGTCAGTTGCAGCTAACATTGACAGATCTGTTTTGTTAAAAGCAAACTAGTTATTCAAGTTAAAATTTGAATCCTACAGTTCGAATGTCTGTCTCGCTGCCTTATGAAGGATTTAAAGCTTTTCTCCACGTTGTGTGTTTCTACCCCAGGGTCATGTTGGCTGTGTTTCTCTCACACACACATTTCTGTCTCCTCTGAAGCACACGCGTTCACAGACATAATGAGATCAGAGAGTTTTCCTCTGAGGCCATGGGTGACACCAGAGAAATGGGAGTGGATAGATGGGGGGATAAATGATAAACTGCTTCCACTTATTTAATCCTCCAATGCCACTCGTCTCATTTGGCTCCTTCCTGGGGAACAGAGGCGATTTGAAATGAGCTGCACCTGCTGGAGGAACTGTTGGTATCTTCTCAGGGAAGTTGGTGTTCTCATTTATTCCAGTTTCATTAAAATGATAATTAATAAAATTTAATAAAGCTGCCTGATATTTGCTGCCTCGTTGTTGTCCGGTCTTATTTCAGTTAGCTTGTGTTTGGGCTGATTTTTGTGCAGTCAGTACATAGTTCTCATGTTGCGTCAACTTTGTAGCTGACAGCCATCTTGGTAGGTATTCATAACTAACTGTCATGACCATTGCTAAGCCACAAGCTTAGAACTAGCTCTTGCCTCATTCAAATCTAACTTATAAGCAGTATAAGTACATTACAACTACTACTTGATTACAATTCTTGAGTTCTCTACCCTCTGATACTAAGGTAAGTATCAGTGATATTTACTTACTGCTGAACTAGCAAAATTAGCTTAGTTAATGTAGCTTTTCTCTGCTAGCTAAGATGGACATGTAGCCTAGGCGTTTGTTACTACATGCATTTACTCTGTCAGACACCAGAACCGTGTTACTCACCTGAAGAGTTAGTTAGAACAGCTACTCTTCCCAGGGTTCACATCATAAAAAACGTTATTACACAACATAATATTAGAAACATAGCACATTTTCACGATTATAAGCGTATATAATAAAATAATTAAGCAAGGGTTCTTTTTTCATTTGTTACATTTTTAACGGTTGAAGGAAGTGAGTTTCATCTTTTGTCCTGTTTCCTGGTGGAAGAGTAAGGCAACCTTTTAAAGGGTGCTTTGTATTGAAACACACTCTTTGTGTTCACTAAGTAGTGAACTATATCATAGTAGATCGAAGGCAGCTGGTCCACATTGTCTGACATGTTTCCCTTCTCCGCCTCATACGGGTCGATCCCGACAGCAGCCATTTTGTTGATAGATTTCTTTCTTGCATGTTGGTCAAGTGTGTCCATATAAACTATGGTTTATCTATGCTTTGAACTGTGCTTGCCTACCAAGATGGCGCCGATCACTTCCTATCCAGACTTATGGGAACTTTGTATCAGAGTTGACAGTTTGTTGAGCAAAACAAACTCCGGATAATAGCTGCCAGGATCTGAGTCCGGAGAGAATCCCAGTTCATTCATAAGAAACGGCCTGATGTGGATGTGAGCCAGCGGATCAGATGGATTCCAGGATCACCGGATGGAAAATAATATCAGGACTAATAAAGTTGGTGCATCTTTGGCTGCACGCCATTGGCTCAGGAGTGAATCTGCTCTGTGCTGCTTGTGCAGGAAGAACATAGTCAGAGCTAATTCTTTCATTCCTAGTGGCAGCTCTGCTGATGCTGAGCATTTTATAACACTTTATTTTCTTAGTTGAGAGGATATAACACAAAGTTTAATGATGCAGTGAATTTTGGCAGATAGAGACGACAGAAATATCAGTTTGGTTCTTGGCATCCTCCTTCCATTAAGTTTTCTGAAGGTCACAAAGCTTAAAACACTGATACCAAGATTCAATTTGTATCTTAGTGACAAAACAAAATATGCAGTACCTGTAAAAAATATTCACTCCTCTTCTCTTATCGCTTTTACAAATCAACCATGACAGGGCTGGAAGATATGGCTGAAAAATGTTTTATGATATAAACGTTTCATATCAGTAATTATTGATTTGTTTTGAGTTTTAAATATATAAGTATAAATACCGCCAAACTGGTGGTGTGACCTTTTCTGTTTTATCCACAGTTTTCACTCCATGCTTGCTTTTTATTTATAAGCAGCTATGAGGAACGGTGGCGAAACTGCTGCTGCGCCAGTTACTCAGCAGATTGTTGCTAAGTAACCACAAGTTATTCAACAGATTGTTGCTAGGTAACCACAAGTTATACAACAGATCGTTGCTAGGTAACCACAAGTTATACAACAGATCGTTGCTAGGTAATCAAAGAATGAGTGAGTTGGTTGATTCTAACAACCTTCACTTAGCTGGCCACGACTCTTTCCTCTGCCTACGTCTCCCAGAATGCTGTGCGGTTTTGGATCAGATTTCAGTGAATATGTTGAATACTCAATCGGCCCAAATCACAATCAGCAAAATGTAGCTACCTTATTTTTTTAATTTATTATTTTTTAGCAAAAAAGTGTAACTAACCCCCCTGTGAAAGCAAAGGCTGGCATATTTTGAAAAACTCTACCAAAGTGGGCGGAGCCATGGAACAAGGACAAGTGTCCCATAAATGTATCAACTTTTCAGACCTTGTAGCACCTTTCTTTTCCCCAAACAAACCAACAAGTGACAAATCTGTGACTTATCTTTACTGAGATGGTTTGAGGTAAAACATTGTAGAACCAAACACATTTACACAAGTGTCAAAATTCTCACAGACACATTAAAATAGAACTCTAATTAACTAATTTAGAGAGTTAATCAGCAAAAAAACAGTTGATGTTCAGTCGGAGTGGGCCATTTGGATTTCAAGTATTATCACAGTATTTTGTAGCACTCTTGTGATAACGATTAAAAATACGCTAAGAAGTATTTGTAATATTGGGATAAACGACAATGTTGTTTTGAGACCATTTCCAAATAATATAATGTTAATGACATAATAATGCAAGAACACATTCTCAAAGATCGATATATATTAAATTCTACTGAACATTTAGCACAGGAACTGGAAGACACTTTAGATATCCAAAAGTAATAACCAAAACAGAAAAACCAAATAAAATTAATTATGAAGTCTCTAAATAAAATTGTCCTTCAAAAAATGACCAAAACACCAAACTGATTACTTTTATTCCCAGGTTTTGGTCATTTTAGCGAAAAGGGGAAAACGATAAATCATGCAATTGGAAAATGAGCTTGTTTTGATTTATCATGTGATTAATTGATTTATTGCTTATTAGACAGGCCTGCATGTCAGCATTTAGTGTAAATACCTGCACTAATACTGTTTAACCACACTCTATATCAAGATACTTTTTCCTTTAGAAAACTTAGTCCTGATGTTTTTTTTTTGTTTGTTTTTTTTTACATTAAATCTGAATTATAAACTCAGTGTTTTTTCCCCTCTGGTATAAAAAAACTCATCCAGTCGGAATGTAATTTTGCAGATTCTGAGTTTTTTTTTTGCTGCTGTTGCAGGAGCCACAGTGAGGAAATAAAAACTACTGTAAACGATAGTTTTTCTGCTGCCTTGAAGAGAAAAAGAAAAACGGTCCTTTGTCAGTCCAGCTCAATTAAAACTGAAGCAAAGAGCCGCTGCAACAGTCTGACAGTGAGGCAGCCTGTGGAGAGATGAAAGGAGAGAAGGACGGGCTCTAATCAAATTAATTTCTCTATAGCATCCTTACAGAGACTCAGGGCCACCAAGAGCAGCACGCTGCATTCAGATTGGACCACTGAGCTCTGAAAATGGCCCAGAAGCGACCCGAGTGTGTGGCCCAAAGCTTCTGCTGCGATCTGTTACTGAGCCTGTGCTGCCAGAAGTGACAAATAGTGCATTACTCTGTTTGAAATCTCTATAGACCCCCTACATGTTATTGTTTACATCTAGAAATTTTGCATGCACACAACCCTGGAAGGCAAAAGGACTTTTTCTTTTATATGCCATCCGTAGCAGTCAATGCAGGCCAGCTGACTAAATGAAACCTGGAGATGTAGGTATTATTAATGCAGTTCTATGCGCCACAGGACAGGGAAAAATAACGCAGACAAACTGTTGTAGAACAACTCAAAACCACTTTTTGTTTTCCTCGCTCTCTGTGTGGGCTACGCTACACACAGACTCGTTACCATAGCAACCAATAACAACACCACTCTGTTTCATATACGCAAACATTTCCCACATAAAGAACCGAACATTCAGTCAGTTGCAGTTTTACGTTTTTAGGCTTGATGCTTATTTTGCGGTTATTAATAAGTGATCGCTGAGGTAGATTAGCTACCGCTGCTATTAGCTAATCTAACATGCAAATGTTAGCACTGGTAGATTAGCTAATTTAAACACCTGCTCTACTGATGATCTGTCAGAGTTGGTGTTTAGGTCGCCTTTATTTTATTTATTTTTTTTTACTGAACTGAACAAAATCACATCTATATGTTACAGATGCCAAAGTCGAGCTAACATAGCTAACCTACTGCCCTCTCCCTCACTGTAGTTGTTCTTAATGAAATCTTTTTCCTGATCTTGTTATTGTCGTAGTGTTGACAATTGGTAGCAAAGCATCGTATCCCTTTTTCCTTTACATATCATGAATACGTTTAAGATTTTGCGCGTTACATAGACAACAGCTAAAACCAAAGCTAGTCATCGTCAGCGACCAGCTTTTTGCCCTCCAGCTGGGAGATAGAGGCGGGATCTGGCACCCATAACGTTACGCTGCAGCAAGTCTTTTGCTCAGTTTGTTGTGCAGCTTTCTGCCTCTTAATTTCTGTTTTCCTCTGAACTACAGCTAATCTAGCTCACTCTGTGCAGGGAAGTTAGAACCAGATGCTTTACTCATTACTTGAAAACTTAGAGAAAAAAAAAAAGAAAACAGTATTTAGTCAATAAGAGGAAAACATCTGGGGCTCGGAATGTGTTTTCTAGCTGCAGGATTAGTTTGAAATTCAAATATGATTCAAAAATGAGTCATATCTGTCGTAGTTAAACCGGGCTTAATGCAAAATATACAGAAGGTGCATTAATTTATCCCTCCATCTACCACAGACACAGAGTGAGACTGGGCTTTTTGGGGATATTATGACTCGTATCTATTTGCAAAGTAGCATTTTGATATGCTGGATTTCCTCTACTATTTGATTCACATGATAAAAGCAGAAACAAGCAGATGGTTTTTCTTCTTTTTTATCTTTGTTGGTTTTTCTCTCTTCCTGCAGGCGTAAATTGTTGTTGTTTTTACGATGGAAAGCACTTTGAACTTCTGTGTTGCTATACAAATATAATTGATTTATTGATTGATCGAATGTTGGCTTGTATTTTCTCTAAGTTTCTTTTCTCCTATACCCCTACCTTCTTCTTTCCCTTCAAACATTTACTTCCACTTTTCTTCTTTTCCTTTTTCCTTTCTTTCTTCCCCAAGAATATTTTTGTGTTGCATCTCAAAGTCCAGACCTAAATCCAGAAGAGAAATTATTCTGTGACACTCTGAATTCAAGTTATTTGCAAATATGAATGAGCAAAAATAACGAAGGAGATGAGTAAGACAGGTTGAGAAATATCTCCAAAAGCTTTGTGACTCCAGGGTGGACAGAACACAAATGACTGCCATACTTTTCTGATTTAATTTGTACAATTGACATCTTTAAAGTCAGTACTTGTGACAAAATGAAGAGAAGTTCTCTTTTTCAAGGCACTGCATGTGTGAAGAAGCAAAATGCCCACAAACCTTTTGTAGCCATTAGACGACAGTACAATAAACTCTGATCTGATCACGGAGAGCAGCCTTTTAAATAAAACCCAGGTCTCCGCTTGTCTGTTTCACTGTTCGCTCATTCAGTCATGCATCACTGCAAATTAAGTTATTACAGTCAGAATTTGAGAACTGATGGCATTTATTTAGTCCTTTCTTGATAACATTTAATTTGGTTGAATAGATCCATGGTGTCTGCAGAGAGCAGATGAAGCAGAAAGTATACAAATTCAATAACCAGGAGTCGCATTTTAAAATAGTTTTGACGTTTTGCTTTCGACAGGTGATGTCTTAAAGGCTGAGTATAAAGGTTTATAGGTTATTGGTTTATGTTGTTATTTTAGACTGTATTAAGACTCAACTGGAGATATTTGGATAAGATTGCATTGGCATTTATGTTGCACCTTCTGTTTCCCTGGTCTTATCTCTCCATAGACCTCAAATTGGAAAATCATTTCCTATTTTGTAAAAATATGACAAAAAGCACGACTTCTTCAGTGTCCTCTTCTCTCAAGTCAAAGTGCGATCCACAATCTCTTCTGCTTTTGTCTCTTTGCCCTGCACTGCTTTCTTAAGGCCCATATAATTTACCCAAGCCTGTCATCATTATATCCTCAACAAGCAATAAATGCTCAAACATTCAAGCTGAGACGTGAAACTGCTACAGAACATGGCTTCTCTCCAACCCCCTCCTTCTGAAACACAAACGACAAGATGGAAATAAACATCAGTTCTACTGATATGCTAAAAATACATCCAAAGTTGTCTGATACTGATGTAAATAGCGATGTATTGTACATCGCATTGGTATATCAGATGGTTCATATCCCCACAGATCAAATTGCTAAACAGTTTCATGGGAAAAAAGTCATGCATTCCTAAAGTCATGTATTATCCGGATCCGCTCTGTTCCACTTTAAGTGGCGGATCGTCTGCTGCGGCCTCAGTCTGTCTCCTTTCCCTCCTCTGTGATCCGGACAGGTTTCACCAGGCTTGTCACGACTTTACTTTCCCGGGATTCTTCATTTAGAAGCCATTACTGATGCATTTCAATTGGCGGATTCTTAAATGAGCCAACGCACTCATCAGAGATTCAGCATTAAATTAAAGGACAGACTTTTTGCATTTTACAGCACCACCACTTATAGCAGCACAGAACATCCCATAATTAGCTGGCGGATTAAGGTGCACCTTACAGTTTAGCAGATCACAGCCTTGCATTCTAATTAAAGTAATTAGCCCCCTATCTCTCTCCATGCTTTGGTAAATTCTTACTCAGAAAATGCATAAAACCGAAGCCATGGAAATGAAATGGAAGACTGCCTTCATGTGCATGTTTTAGGTGTTTTTTTAAATGTAAAAAAACAAAAAAAACATTAAAAGTTTAAAACGGTGCTGTAGCAAGAAAACAGAAATGAAGTGAGTCTTAAAAAAATATTTCCAAAGTAAAGTGGTGTGTCAGCAGCTGGTGGTGGGATTGAGTCCTGCTGGTTTCTGTGTTGCTTTTGCTCATTTTAACCAATAATCTAACATGATCTGGTTTTAGAAGGAATGAATATTAAGCTTTCGGGATGGACAACCTCAATCTTTTGAAATTTTTTGAGCTGTTCTTCCAGTCATCCAAATGGAATTAGCTTTAGCAATTTCTTTTCATTTTAAAACTGTCGTCCAGCTTTCAAAACCTAAGACGATAAAACATCCTAGTTATGATGGGTTTGGAGCCTCTCAGCACCTGCCAACTGATATCAATCAGTTCATGAAATCAGTTGACATGTGCTTTCATGCTAACTGAAATCACATGTGAGAAATTGGAAATCTCACAAAACCAAGCGTGATTTCAGAATAGGCAAACATGGCTGACTGGAGAGGAGCAATGCTGATGGTTTGTGAACTTTAACAGGGAAAAAACGAGAAAAGGACGTCTGCGGTGTTGACTGGACTTTTTGGTTTTCCATAGCAGTTATTTTGTCTTCTGTGTTTTAAGCTCCTGTTTAGTTTGCTTTAATCAAACTTTAGTTTGTTGGTCTAGAAAGTCTGGCTCTCTTGGGGAGGTGTGAATGTGCAATCAATCTCTGATGTGGACCAAAAAAAAAGAGAACTCCGCCAAAAACATTGGTCTCTGTTCAGCTAAAGTGAACTCTAGTGTGAATATGTGAACGGCAGTGCAGAGCATTCTGAGAAAATCCAAACAAAACAAACGTCTGAGTCTAGCGCTAGTGGGAGAAATGGCTTGTGGTCTTTTTCCAAAGACAAAATAGAAAGCCTACAACCACTGAAATCTGACACCACTCCATTTTTGTTTACATTCATGAAGAAGGAAGTTGCGCTCAATGTCTTCTTCACAAGTTTTCATGTTGTTTCCTTCAGTAGTTCTTGATGCAGCGCCACCACTGGTGGGGAGGGGAACAGGTTTTTCAATTAGTTTGGATCGTTTGAGACGTTGCAGTGTGAAAGTGAATCAGAGCAGCTGAAAATATAACAAATGTTGCAATTTTGGTCCCCAATCAAACCAAATCTACCGGACTACCAATGAAAAAACACCCTAAGATTCTCCTTTGTGTTTCCGTCACCTTGCTTTCTGGTGACGGGTCACATTCAACAGGCTGTACTCTCGTTTATCCTCAGGCAACACCCCACACTTCGGGATGTGGGATATCCAACATGTTCTTATCCGGTTTTATCCTCCTGAGGTGACTAGATCACTCTTGCACTCCACACATGGTAGGAATATCTTTCAAGACTATCTTTAGGTCTATGACGATGTTCGGGGCATCCTTAAGAACTTTGTATTGCCTTGTTGCTGAAAATGCGCTATATTAATAAAATTACCTTTACCCTAAGATTGGGACAAAAGTGGGCATGAAAATCTTGCCTAGGCAGAACAAGGATACTACTAAAAAACTTAATTCTGGAAATGTGCACAAAAAAGAAAAATGTCCCTTTTGACAAGAATTTGAGTCTCAAACGAACCGTTGCTGAGCGAAAACTAAAACTTGTTGAGATCAGAGTGAAAGGCCACTCTTGTTAAATTTTATGTCTAGTTTTTTTGGCTTGGCGGTATGACAGATTAAAAAGGCCCTTTTGTCTGATGGTTGTTCACACTCTGCACTCTGATGATTTGACAAAGAAACTGAAGTCTTCTACCAGCGACAAACAGGCTGGGTGATCCCGACACCACGAAGACGTTGAGTTGCTAAAGAAAAGTGACAAATGGTTGCCACGACTCAAGCGCAGAGAGAACGGGTGTGAAAAGAGGAAAACGAGGCGTCCAACTGAACAATGGCTTGGTATGCAGCAGTAATGATGATTAGTTTAGTTTTCCACTAAACCAACTGTGCAATTGCCTCATCTCTGAAGACTCTGCCTGCAAAATGACACATCGAAAGTTGTTCCAGCAATTAAGCGCCGCGTCCCCCCTCTGACCTTTTTCCGCACAGTTAACGATTTTATCCTCAAGTGTGCAGAAATCAATACCCAGCAATGCAAAGACGCCTGTTCGTATCCATGGGGCTTTTCTTTGGAAATGATTTTCTGTTTTGGCTTGATTTTAAAAACCAAAGCTATTGGAGAAGGTTAAATTTGGAGCCTTTGAAAGTTGTGACGTCTTTATTGAGGTTTTATAGCTGAAATGTTAAAATTAAATGAAATTTTATTTAATGAAATGTTAAGCAAAAACATTGTTTAATTAAATGTTTTCGTTTAACATCTAATTAAACAAAAATCTAGAAGATGCAGTTTACTGTTTTTAGTGAGTTGTAAAAGATCAGAGCTTGAATTAGTGGCCCTAATTATTTATTTCTGGCTCCATACTGTGGTGACAGTGTAACCAAATATGAATATAAACAGTATTTAATGCAGATCCTGGAACTTTTACAATGATTATTATTTTACAGATTCAAAAGGAGCTGCAATGATCAAATATTTTACTAATTCATTATTCTACGATTAATCGATTAATCGGATAAAAAATTCACATTTTGCAAAGTGACCTCTTAATCATTTTTTATGCAATAGTAGAAATGCATTAAAAGATGTAACTATAAATAAAAGCCATTTTTAAATAAGAGGACATTTTATTGCTCAAAATGCAATAGCAGCTTTTCTTTAGAGAATGTCTGATCACTTTTAGACTAATGTACCGATTAATAATTGGAGAGCAAAAGGTGTTTAGAGATTTTTTTAATTGTTTTTTTTTTTTTTACAGTATTTGATCCAGTTGAGGAGTTTTGTGAATAACACATTTACAGACCTTAAATGTAAAATCTATATATTTTTTGTTCAGTTTTGGTTAGACTGCTGCTTTGACTGCATTTTTCTTCCAACAAATGGTATTTTCTAAGCCTGTATACTCCAGTTAACGATTAATCAGTTACTAAATTAGTGTACAATTACTGCAATAGCCGATTAATCACGAGTAATCCCATTAATCGTTTTAGCCCTAGATACAAGAAATGTAATAAATTTTTGTATGTTCGGTCCTCAGTTTTTGCACCACCCCTCTGCTCTGTGAAGACTAAACTCCTTTTCCACAAGGTGGGAAATGACTGCAGGCTCGCATTAAGGTGGAGAAATGATGGCCATTACACATCATCATTATCATCAAAGCCTCATTAGCTGACCTGGATGATAGACTTTGTAGGAGTGTGTGTCTGTGTGTGGAGCTGACTGTTGGAAAAGCAACAAGAGACGGCCAACCGTTTTTATTCATTTAATCCTTTGATAAGTTTCTAGAGGAGCTGCATCTTTTCATTTTTGATGATTTGGATCTTTGAACATCTGTAAAGCCAGCAGAACAAAAAGTGAACTCTCTTGAGGTTGATGTCCGCCACAGTTTGCTTCAATTTTTTATTATATATATTGAATCATAGGCGTCAAAACAACTTCAAAGTGTAAAGCATCCAAAAAAAGGGTAGAGTGCCCAAAAAGTACTCAAGTAAAAGTAGCAATACTTCAAGTAAAAGTGAAAACTATCCGTCCAAGAAATTACTCAAGAATAAAAAAGATCAAATTATCAATAATTTAATATTTAAAAATTACGTCATCAGGTGGACCAAAATATAAAGTTAAATGGAAATTTTGGTATTTTAAGGACCAAAGTGACAATAATTCATATAAGCAACAAAAAAAAAAAAAACTAAATCAGGCAACATATTTTTTTTTTCCAAATCAGTTTCTTTCAAAGAAAAACTTATGAAACAAAAACTGCAGGTGTGTGTCTGTGTCTGGCGGACTTTTGGTTAAAACATGTTTGTTTTTCATTCAGTGGGTAGAAAACCCATAAATTTTACTTAAACAAGAGTAGAAATACTTCATAATAAAATTACTCAAGTCAGAGTAAAAAGTAAATAAAAAAAAAAATTGGGAAACGGTAACTAGTTACTACCCAACTATGAAAACATCACAATCACAAAGGACTGCTTGGTATGTGTAGGGCAGATCTTTCACAGCTGTCTCAAAAAAAGTTTTTGGAGTGGCCTAATCAAAGTCCAGTCATAAATCAAGTTGGAAAATCCTCTAATATGGCTGAATTTTGTGTCCAAATTCCTCCGCAGAGACGTAAAGACTCATTACCAGTTCTCCAACACTTGACGACTGTTACTGGGTTTAGCTGTGATTACGCTAACATTTGTTTTATGATCTCAAACTTTTAAGCAGGAC
This sequence comes from Girardinus metallicus, assembly GCA_903067095.1. Taxonomy (NCBI): domain Eukaryota; kingdom Metazoa; phylum Chordata; class Actinopteri; order Cyprinodontiformes; family Poeciliidae; genus Girardinus; species Girardinus metallicus. The sequence continues at coordinate 7,609 of CAEGAE010066241.1, read as the reverse complement.
GGAAAAAACAAAATTAATATTTAGCCAAATTCCCATTTTCCACGCTTTATGTAGGCATCAGAATTAGTTCAACAATGTTTGCTGGATAGTAAATTATTGTGATAAACGATATTATTGTTGTTTTAAGACAAACGGGTCTTAAAACAAAACATTATCATCAAGTAATATGATGATAATGGCATAAAAAGTTTACCCTATAAAAGATCAGTAAACTTTAATATTTGTATAGAACAGTTAAAACTGGAACTGGAAGACATTTTAAAAATCCAAACAATAAATAAAACAGCAATAAAAACCGCATACAGCCGCAACCATAAATAAAATTGATTATGATGTGACTGCAAACAAAATTGCTCTTCAAAAAGATCAGATTCTAATTTATCATGTGATTGACTGATTGTCTTCTTATTGTGACAGGCTTAATCAGAATCTAAAACTTGGCTTTTCATCTTTTGTACTACAATAAATCTTCTCTGGTTCTTGAAATATTTATACGGATGCAGAATCTTAATGGAGCCTTTTCAACTAATTTAGATTGACTTTGGATTTCAGCGGGGTGAACTTAAAAGAGCATCTTTGTCTTTGATTACAGCAGAACACAATTTAAAAAGTCATGGCTTTACTTCTATTGTTCAGATGAAAGCTGCTTTATTTTCATCTAGAAAACTTTCTTTAGTTTCTAGACTTGCAGTATTCTTGCCCAAACTCTCATATTTCCATCCTCCCATCCGTTGTCTAACACCCTGGTCCCTACTGGCATCAGGAGGGCTGCTGGTGCCGAACTCCAGCGAACGTTTCGGGCGAGAGGCGGGGTCACCCTGGACAGGTCGCCGGTCTGTCACAGGGCAGAAATGTATCCATATTTATTGTATTTAAAATATTGTTAATAACAAAATAAAATAAATAAAAAAAAACATGAAGAAAGAGCTTAAAATTTCATTTTTTTTCCTCCTGCTTTCCCAGTGACTGGCTGCAGAAGTCTCCAGTGTTGACACACACGCACGCACACACCCCCCCCCACACACACACACACACACACACAGTGTGCTGCATTTTTCTGTCGCCTTATTGATCCGCTGCCTTCTGTCATTTAAGCAAACCGCTGCTAGAACACGAAGTGATCGACCGGCGGAGAAGAGAAAAGATCTCCGTCTTGAGCGACTTTGTCTCACTCATTCGCTTACAAGGCTTCAGTGATAATTTAAAGCTCTTTAGTAAAATGCAAAATGTCCCTGGATTCTTTCAGCTTCACGGTTTCAGATTCAATTTGAGACTGAACTGGAGCTGCAACTAACGATTGTTTTACTAATCGATTGTTCTGACGATTAACCGTATAAAATAATTGCCACATTCTGTAGATTTTTTATTTAATAACGTGAACCTTTTTCATATAGTATTAAAAATGCATTAAAAGATGCTAATAAACAAGTAATTAAATTAATTTTTAACTAAGAAAATAAACATTTTACGGCTTAAAATTCAATAACAGCATTCCTTTAGCGGACGCTTGTCATTTGCATCATTTGATGCAAATGACAAGCTGTAGATGCCAATGATGCATCTACAGCTAAAAGATATAATTTTAACATATTATGTAACATATGTTAAAAGCTCAGCATCTTCTAATTGACTTAACATCAGTACGTTGTAATATGTTGAACTATTTATTTTTATTTTTTTATATTTTTAAGTTTTGAGTTTGTATTTACAGACAATGTGTTTTTTTTTTTTTTGTTAAATAAGAGATTTATCAAATTTTCTGGCACAGTTTTGGCTTAATTTCTGTTTTTCGTGTGTAATTATTTCAACAAATGGCCTTTTTTTGAGTCTGAATACTTTAGTTTATGATTAATCAATTACTAAATTAGTGGATTATTATTTCAATGAATCCAATTAATCGTTTCAGTAGTAGATTGAACAAAGCTGTTGAGTTGCAGAACATTTTAGCCAAAGTAAACGATAAATAAATTGAAATGAGCTGCTATATGGGGTATAGTACAGTATCCTCCTGACTTGTTGTCCTGCTGTACTGAGGACATGATATTCAAGATGACCTGAACTTGTTTTTAATTCTGTTTCCAGCCTCTCAAAGCTGAATTCATGCAGCTAACCAAATAATGATGGAACCCCAAACGGAGCAGTCCGCCTCACACGGGCTGCTCTCGTCTCATTAGGATCATTGTTGTTTGTTTATTATGGTTTCATTTCCAGAACCTTTCTGACTCACCCCTGCTTTTACCACCTATTTTACCAACTTATTTTTTCTTACAAACGTCTGACTTTTCAATGTCAGAGAACATTCTAGTTAAGATTTTTTAAATTTAAATCTATAAAAGGGCAGTGTGATGTAAAATAGACTTTTTTTTTTTTTAGCTTTACATCATGTCATAATGTTATTCCCTCATGAAAGCAAACCTGGAGTGTTGCCCTGATTGTTTCATGCATGTTTGAGAAATTATTTCATCTCCATGGCAACCATTCAGCTGTGCAAAACGCCTGGGTGGATCTAACCCCGCCTCCGAGACGCAGCTGCTCCAAATGTAATCTCTGTAGTCTACTTAATTTAATTTACTCTTAGCATCGGTTTTAAAAGTGTCCGCTCATCAAACTGCGTTTGACTCGGCGTGTCCCTTCAGGGTTACCGTAAAATGCCTTGACATGGAGTTAAATTCGACCTCAAAGCAGGACGGATTTTAAAGCCGCGTGTCGTCTTAATCAGAGCGAAGGCGACTGAAAAACCAGCCCGAGAGGCTCACTGCTGGCGCTCTGAGTCCTATAAATCGAGTCGTGCTCACACACTCCCAAAAGCAGAGTGTGTCCTTGAATGTGGGAATAAATCTGGCAAAATTTACCTCAATTTTTTAAATGAGCTACTGGTATTTTTTGGGTGGCAGAACCAAAAAAAGCAGACTTTATCTCTCCAACACACACTTTATTCCACAATGGTTTCTGCCGCCTGGTGGCCATTAGTCAGGCCGATCACACTGATGCTTTTGGACCCGGGTTCACTGGTTCACCAGGATCTTGGCAGCCTGTGCTGGTGGTGTGTGTGTGTGTGTGTGTGTGTGTGTGTTTGTTCCTCTGCAGCATTCTGATTAGTACATTTCATCTGCAGACGTGTCTCGAGACGGAGATTTTTAGAGCTTCTTCGTCTTAAGCTGATGAGAGTCTGAATAATTCAGCCGCTCCGAGGAAAAGATGCTTTATTTTTCTGGAAACCAAATATTCTCAGTCGCTGTTTGTCTCTGATCTCGGGCAATTCATTGCTCATTTATGAACACAAAGCTCCAAATAAAAGCATAGGCTGTGAATTTGAACCTTTATATATACTTTTGAGTGGAACTGACAGGAAAGGCAAAGAAACGTGTTTCTACCTTTTTAAAAGCTTCTATTTTCAGCAGGAAAGGCGTCACTTTGCGCTGGATTTGAGTGCCAACCTGCTGTTTACTGACTGAAATGTTTTAACTGCTCATAACTGGAATATGCAGCATAATTCTTTTAACCAGATTCAGTCGAGGAAAAGCTAAAACTGAGCACACCCCATGAGTACACTGCAAAAACATTAAATTTAACCAAGTATATTTGGTCTAGTTTCTAGTGGAAATGTCTTGTTTCACTTAAACTATATATTTATTACGATAAACAATAATGTTGTTTTGAGACCATTTTCAAAGATCAATAAACTTTAAATGAACATTTAACACTGGAACTGGAAGACATTTTAAATATCTAAAATAAATAACCAAAACAACAAATGAAATCAGTTATTAAGTCTGCGAACAAAATTGTCCTTTAAAAAAGGGCTTGTTACAACTTTCATCATCCAGTAGAAAAAGAGAAAAATTCTGAATCATGCAAATGAAAATTGAGTTTCCATTGACAGAATATTATGTTTTTGGATCTTTTGCAGAAAACATTAGAAAAACAAAGCTTGTGTATAAACAAGAAGTCTCACTTTGACGTAAATTCTTCATTCAGTGACGCTTCTCTCACTGAGTAAAGTATCCAAATATTTTTCTCTACTAAGAAGTTTAGTAAAACTGCTCATAGAAGTATTTTTATTTCAAAACGTTATACAAGTAAATGCATAATTTCTCTGTAATTTGCCATTCCTTTAACACATTTTAGAGCAAATCTACCCTGACGCCACAAGGCGACCCGTCCCACCCTGGTGTTGCCTCAATTCCCAGTGAAAAGCACAATAAACATCAAAATTAAAGAAAGAAAAAGTTGCAGACCTGCAAGTGTTAGTGGCTCCTATGGCTCAGAGCTCACGCATTGCGCAAGCAGCCGGTACACAGAATAGAGTTTTGAAAACATCCAAAGTAATAAATAAATCAGGAAAGTGCCAAAGTTTGTTTTAATTTTAAAGCAGCACCAGTTTAAAAGTTTATAGAGTTCACACAAGCAGCAGCAATTTGCTTGTTTAAATATGACTTTCTGCTGCAAATGGCATCAATCTGAAGCGGGACTGAGGGTCAAGTTTTTTTTAAAATACGCCACACTGAATCGTCTACTGAACATACAAACACACAGAGCTGTTGTTTAGTGCTGTAATGTCAAATTACAGCGTGCGACAGATTAAAAACAAGACCGAATGGTCACAGTTGAATTCACAGGTCATCAGAGGAGGAAAACAGGTTGTTGTTTATGACGAGTCAGCAGTTTGCAGCTCTGCGGCTGTCAGCGAAAGCAGAAAAAACAAATACTTATTTAAGAAACACAACTGCTTCTTGTCTTCATATTAAAAGCCCCGGGTGTCTCCTCCTCCTCCTCCTCCTCCTCCCTACACTGGTTTTTCTACTTCTGCTCTTTTCTTTCTTCTTTCTTTGTCATGTAGGCTTGGGAGACCAAAAATGACCTTTTTTGAACCAATAAATTTGAAAGCGCCCGGTTTGTGTTGGGCGCGCGCACTGCAGCCAGAGAGGCGGAGCCGATCATTTTCACGCAGCTTCTGATCAGTTCCTCAGTAAAACGACTCAAATCATCATGACCAGGTTGTAACTGTCAGTTTAATCAAAAGCTGCTGTTAAAAAAACAACAAACCTCTACAATAACTAAATAAGTAAACATGGTCTTGTGTGAGGCTCTAGTTTTCTGTTTCGTTTACTTAGGTTTTTTTTTTATCACAAAGAGTTAAGTTCACTTTAGCCTCACTGTTGATCAGTCAGCCATCAAACACTGTCTTCCAACACATTGTGTGTATTTATTTATATTTTTACTGCTGATATAAATGGATGAAAGCTGGTTGATGGCACAAAAAAATAGACTTTCTGAAAAGTTGAGAGTGTAGGCTTTCTGGCAAATCCCGTTCTAATGTAAAATATGACAGATCACTGGATAAAAGATATCTCTAATTGATCATTTTTGATACTTAATGTCATTTTCGGGTTGAAAATAATAAGTTTGAGCATTTATGCTAAATGCCTTAAATCATTTTTTTATTATTCTGAGATGTATGAGAACATAGTTCATCTTTTTTCAAAGAAGAAGCCATGGGACAAGGATTGACCAATCATCTTGAGATTGGGTTGCTTAATCACACCACCACCCAAAGCATCCCTGAGAATTTGGAAACATTTGGTCTTTATTTACCAAAGTTGGTGTTGGAACCGATTATTTCCAACACCAACTGTTGGAAGTAGTTAGTGTTGGAAATAATCTGTTCCCCCTCCATAACATGGGAACTAATTAATTTACCAGCAAGTCTTTAACTATATGTATTCCTCTCATGATGTACGACAAACCCTGCAGATTTGGGAACATTTGGTCTTTATTTGTCAGAGTTATTGGGGGGAACCAAATATTTCAGCTGTCTGAAAGAATCTGTTCCCTCTCAATAACTAATTCCATTAAAGAGCAAATGTTTCCAAATCTACAGGATTTGTTATCCACGGTGAGAGGAATAAATACAATTGAAGAGTTTTTGAAAACTCATAATTAGTTCCCATGTTACAGGGGGGGAACCAAATATTTCAGACAGCTGAAATATTTGGTTCCCCCCAGGTAACTTTGGCGAATAAAGAGCAAATGTTTCCAAATCTACAGGATTTGTTGTCCATTGTGAGAGGAAAAAACATAGTTAAATACTTGCTGGTAAATTAATTAGTTCCCATATTATGGAGGGAAATATTATTATTATTTCAAACAAATGAAATATTTGGTCCCCCCATAACTTTGGTAAATAAAGACCAAAGGTTTTCAAATACTCAAAGATGGTGGTGTGTCTGAGCGGTGGTTGGTTAATCCCTGTGCCATGGTTTTTCCCATGTTCTCATGCATCTCAGAATAACATAGAAATGATTTCAGGTACTTAACATAAATGCTAGAACTTATTATTTTCGACCCAAAAATGACATTAACTATCACAAATTGTCAATAAAGTGTATTCTGATTCTGTCACATGGTCTGTAATCTCTGAGTATCTTCAGCAGCTTTGTGCAGCTGAGTGTCCTGAATTATTGACCTGCTTCTGCAGCAGCAGCATCACATTTTTTTGTTTCTGAGAAACAGAAATGTGTCTCTGCTTTTTCATGTGAAACCTCATTCCCGTCCCGCTCTTTGTGCCCATGAGCCGGGGGATTACCGCGCTGTCAGATTACGGCTCTCCGGACGGCCGCGTGTATTTTGGGGATGGGATTTAAAGGTCAGAGGTCGGTCCCGTGCGCGGCGGTTTGCTTGTGTTATTTTTAACCCCGGTGATGCACAGCAGCAGCCCATTTCTTATTCATGACCACGGGGTGTCGCTGAGCTGATACCGGGATCATGGAGCCTCATTTACATCCTGAATCTGCTTATTTGTGATGCAGAAGCTTTCAGGCCACATGCTATGGCTACTTAATCCACTCGCTTGATTTGGAAGATATGATTTCATGTTTTTATTTTATATTCTTTGGAGTCTATAGGTGCTATCAGAACCATCAAAGTCCTGACTTTCTGATAGAAACAAAAAGAGAGATTGATCAGCTGTAATAGTCAAACAGAAGATGAAAAGAGCAGTGTGTTTTTTAAATATTCAAACTGAATCAACTTTTTGAACGGTTCTGCACATTTCCGATACTCCAGCTGCTCTTCATGAATAAATGCGAAGCTTTTCTGTCTCGTAAACTGAAATCGTTGTAACGGCTTCGCTTTTATCCAGTTACACGTCATCCTGAAAACGATGTTCTGCTGCTCAAGTCTGCATTAAATTTTCCACAACATATATCCAACGAGTCGCAAAGTCGAGTATTAACACTGCATTAAATCCTGATGGTGATCATGTTTAACATCTAATGCAGGGGTGGCCAAACTTTTTGTCACATGGGCCAAAAAAACTAAGATAAAGCAAATAAAGTAGCCAGATACTGTATGTTTCTTTTTTAATCTTAGACTCAACACGCAACTAGGATTTTGCACATTTTCTATCTTATAACAAAGGCATCTAGTTAAGTTACAAAACAGGTTTTTCATAGCAAGCTTGTCAGGATTAGCTGAGTTTAATAAATAAAATAAAATAAAAGCTGATTTGGGTGCAGCAAAGTAAAACTTTAAAAGTATTTCTAGATATTATAAAAAAACAGTTTCATAATTTCTGTTGTATATTTATATTTTATATTTTCCATTGTAG